>QGOG01001647.1:0-10768 GCA_003313185.1 Collybia sp. MG36
TGACCATATTCATATCCAGTGATCCTATGGTATACTCTCATACAATTAGAGACCAGGGCTACTAGATCTATACATGCAAAAAAAATATTGTGAGGGATGTACAAGACACATGTGCGGATGCCAGTAGGCCAGCATTTCATATCCTATTGACGGTCTAATATCAGAGCTATACATTCCGAGTCCAAAATGTATATTTTAGGACTCGGTTATTGTATGGATTGAGCTCGCTGAGAGCAATTAAGCTCTATTTGTGCGGTGATAGCCGCGAGCTGAGATCGAAATTTTTCGGAAACTCTAACTCTTATTGTTATCGTTTACCGCTCGCTCAGTCCGCCCTCCCTCAGTCGCTACTATCGTTGAGGCTGAAAGTTGACTGGTAGGCACGTCGTGCTCAACATACGTTCGTGTTCGTTTGATATCAGGCTTAATTTTTGCTCAACTTATATTCGTGTCCAATGTCGTTATCGCTAGGCCATTTTCACACAACTGCCAGTTCCCTCTACAGGACCAACAACGGAAAACTCTAACTCTTCAGCTTATTGTTATCGTTTACCGCTCGCTCAACCCGCCCCCCCTCGGTCCCTACTATCCTCGAGGCTGAAGCTGACTATCAGGCTTCATTCTTGCAATTTGCCTTGCTCAACTTATACTTGTGTCTGTCCGACGTCGTCATCGCTAGGCCTGATTTCTCAGATTCCTGTTGTCGGTTGTTGTGTCTGGTAAGCAGGTCGTGCTGAATGCGTTGACTCATGTGATATCGGTATCGCTAGGACCGATTGGTGTCGTTGTCGCTGTCACCCCACTGGTAAGCAAGTCCTGCCCTGAGATTGCTATCGATTCGTGTCACTTCTCGCAGGAACCGCGTTGTCGCTGCCGCCCGCAACGAAGTCTGTGGGGCAGCAGCCTGAGTGTGAGGAGGGTCGTGGCCTTCGAAGGGTGAAATACGTCCACATGAGCCACTATCTCCTCACTTTCCCATCGTTTTCCGTCCTCCCTGGGTCTTGCCCCCACTCCTTCATTCGCTAGCATTACCTCCGGCTTTGCTCACTGACTCTCGTTGTGCCAGTGCCAGGCTGGCCTCACGACCAGTGTTCCTGACGCTGCGAGCGCCTCATCCGTCGGTAGTTGGAACTGTATGAAGAGTATATGACACTCTCGCATTGCTCTGAGAATCAACGCAACCACTATCGCTGCAATCTCCACCCTAACCACGCGCCTAGATGCCAACGCCATGAGCTGAACATTCGTCGTCGTCATCAGCAAAACAGGAAGTTGATTGCTGCGCGCGACGTCGCAATGTCAACGACATCGCCGCCGGCCGTGAAAAACAAACGTTGATCATCGTCATGAACTTCAGCCTAGGTTGCACCGTTCACCTGACGTTGCGGCACAACTACTTCTCATATTGTGGACACAGTTGCCTTCAGATTTATGGCAGTTTTCTAATTACGAAGCATATTATCAGAATCGACCCGTGGCTATGCCTCCAATCACTCTCAATTTAATCCAAGTCAAGTTGCATCTGACTTTTCTTCTCTTTCTGACTGCTCTCGTAGCCGACCCTCCGTTTGAGGGAAATTGGTCCGCTATTCCCTCTGGCCGAACCCGATGTCTGTCTCTTCCGCGCCGCCATCTATATATGAACACGATATCAGCATTATCAAAACAATTTAACAAAGTTGATCACCTGCCTGTACGTGCCGTCCACAAGTGCGATTGAGTGCAGGACTGATACCATTTTGAATTTCTGTTGTTTAAGCGGCACAACTACGAAAGACACTTGCACGTCAACCAAGTCGCCGACCCGAAACACTTGCGGTTTCGTCTTCGAAAAGCTTGGGCTATTGCCATTTGCGTCAGCAGGCTATTGGATGAACTTCAATTTATTGCAATACCTGTTCGCTTCGGTGCGTTCTTGAGTATAATATTCAACCACATTTTCGTCGCCATGAACATAACCATGTTTAGTCATTGCCTCGAGGTATCCTCGAGGGTCAACCGATGTGTCGAAGGGCACGTGCGTCATGTTCGGCGAATCCCTCTTTGGTGTGAAGTAGCGGTTGGAAAATGACAGTACTGGCTTGCTTTGTTGCGATATACTCCATTCCTCGAGCTTGCCCTCAGCGAACTCACGCTGAAACACTTCATAGATGTCTTGAGTTAAACCTACTGCGGTGTTGAACGTCGGGCTTCCAAGGCCAGTGATAGTTATTCCTTGTCGGAGAAACTTGAACTGTTTTACCGCGATACTATATTTCATTGAGTAAGAGCGTTTATCTCGACGGCGGTAATGATATGCTCACGTTGGTTTCTCAGTTATTGGTGGTAAGTCAATCTCACTCAGAATGCCGGAAATCGTGAATACTAATTCCTCCATCGCTTCTCCATCAATACCGGCCCCCAGAAGGCGCCACGTCTGCGGGAAATCAAAATGCGCAACTTGGACATGCCGAACCCAGTCTGGTGTCTGCTTCGGTCAGTGATTATTTCAGTGCAGCGTATGTGTCACTAACCTTTACAAGACCCACCAGGCGGCGGTCTTCGCCTTTCGGGTCAGAAGATGCTCGCTGTTCGAGAGATTTATCTAGCCAGGTTAGTATAGTCCACACTTGCATAGTGTTGACTTACATGCGCTGTCCGTATCATAGTAGTTATCCATATTTGTGTTATGTGTCGGTGTCCATGTACTTTTATAATGTTGCGCGGTACGGGTATTTTTTTATTTATGAACCTTTGTTTATGAAATTTTGCCCCAACCGTCATAATAATATCCTGTCACCATATTGAAGAATCTTCGTCTCCGTCCATAGCGCCTACATTCCTACTGATGTCACCGTGTTGTAATCATGCTGTTGTAATTGTTGAAGGACGTCATCGTGCATTGATAACGAGGTAGGCGCCCCAAATTGTGTTCCCTTCATTTGGTATTGAATTTCGTAGATGTAAGACTACCTACGTCACCCCGCGTTCACGCTTGCCTGTACTTAAAGGGCAGTTCGTTAACTGTAACTGCACTACCGACATCCAACAGTACGAAAATGCCTCCTCGCAAATCTGTCCCCAAGAGAAAAGCTCGTGTAGTAGCTTCGGATTCGTCAATGTGAGTTAAACGTGAACCCTCGTGATGATGCCTGACTATAAACTATCTAGTGAGGTCCTGGACGCTGTTGGACGTTCCTCTCCTCCCAAAAAAAAGCTAGCCATTGCGAAAGTTACGGCCGCTGGTGTTGACGAGCCTGTGAATGATGCGTTGCGCTCAAGCTCCAGCCTCATTTCGTACATTGTGTCCCCCTCTCTTTGCGGCCGCTACTCAAAATTGAATGTTTAGTCAGGTGCTGGATTCCGCTCCGACTCCCTCACCTTCCAAGAGAAAGGTTACAGCTGCTGCTGTTGACGGGCCTATGTATGAATTACGCCCAAGCCCCAGCTCTATCGCGTACGCTATTGTTCTCTTTCTTTCTCTGTTTGCAATTACTCATGATCCAATGAAAAATTCATAGAAGTCAAGTGGAAGCTATATTTAGCGAATCGGCGATCACTGGAGCGACGCGCCCGTCTTCAAAATGTATCAAGGTCAAGACTGAGAAAGCAAAACTGTTAGTTAACCTCCTGTAAGCGGACCGGATATGCTAATTGAATAAATGTCTTTGCTCATCATTCCCACTGATATAGTTCCCCGTCCAACTCTGTTGATGCCGCACAATCGGACGTTGCTCAAACGTCTACGTCTCGTAGCCACATCGAGAAAGCACCAACGCCTGCTATTGACTCCGATGACTCTGAATTCGATCTCCCAGCATTCCCTATGCCTCTGCCGTCGCTCCATTTGGCACCTCTAGCGTCAGTCCATTTGGCCGAACACGTGGTTATACATATTAATGATTGCATAACTTTAGATATAAAAATGCTTCGCTCGGAAGTGCTGCAACAGTGGCTTCTGTTACGCTGGATGGAACGTCTTCGTCCACACCTCTCGGAGGCGAGAATGCGACAGTTGCTGGTGAAGTTGATTCGGATGGCATATCGTATAACATTAAACTATGTGATTGCCCTCACACTAATTATCTATTTGATAGTGATAATGCTCCCGTTGCTTCTGGTGGAAAACAGAAGGAAATTATTGATGAAGACTCCTCCGAAGACTCTGTTACTGATATGTCGTCAGTTGGGCAATTGATTGCATGCTCGGAGTAACATTAACATACCTTTTTTCCAGTGAGGATGCCCCCGTCGGCGTTACCGATGATTCCCCTGACCCAAATTCCCTGGACGTTGACGCGACGGAATCTGTGATGTGTAAGGAACTGCAAGATCCAGAATTGTATGAAATATACAAAGCAGAGCGTCTCCCCAAATGAAGCTGCCGCCCTCCCTTTCCCCCACAGAATGTGGGCGTCGTTTCCTCACAATCGAGGGAGACGGAAACCCTTCATATCATTCGTCAGCATTACCTCCTGCTTTGCTCACTGACGCTCGTTAGGCCAGCACCACTGTTCCTGACGTTCTGATGGTTTCTTTAGCTTGAGGGAAACCTTCGACGGTAGATCAGCTAGGATTTGGTTAGTGTCTACGTATGTTTAATTCCGAGATCATTATTTCACCAATTTTGCTGATTGTTGCCACCTTTGAGTCGCATTTTTCAGTGCCCAGTCACTCCCCCCATCTGCGTCAGCACGTCATCACTAGACGTTGAACACCAGCTTCTATCACCAACCAACACTAGTTCACTCACCAACACGTCGGCTGGATGTTTCGACCGTGTACGTCTACCCTTGCAATGTATATTGGTCCACTCAGCAACACTAAAAATTTGATGTCCTTAGCCGACAAAACGTGGGCAATGATTGCGTCAGAACAAGGCCATCGCGCGTGTTGACAACCGTGGGCCCGTGCTCAATTCCAGCGGGGGGCTGACGCCGCGAAGGGACACCCAGTACAGACGGCACCTGACACCCAGAAGCCACCAACATCATTCTCGTACGGTGCGCGGTCATCATCATTCATAGCGTTTTCTAATACTTCTACCTCTTCATGGCGCCTCCATCGACATCATCGCCGTCATTAAACCGCCGGGTGACATATGAGTGAGTATATCTTGATCGTGTCTGGCTTATTCTCATCTTCTGGCGCCTCGCACAGCGACGCGCCCTCTCTCGTCGTTTTCAAGCTGATTGGTACGTTCTCACCACATCTCCGAATTCGAGGGCTTCTTATAAACGAATCAACACCAGAATTTGTTATCCTTTGCCCTTCACTCAACCCGCCCCGGGCTGAAAGTCAAGCGCCCCCACTCCCATTTTGCTGCTACACCCTGTCTCAGCCGCTAACCACACCTTATTTTCTCTACACTCATCGTCATCGTCATTGCGCCCATCCTCATCGTCACACCCGCCCTAGTAGACACATCTGCCCTCATTCTTGCACCCGCCCTCACCCACCCTCGCCGTCACGCCTGCCCTCGACATCAAACCCGCTTGTGCTGTCATTCGTTTTTGGTGTGACACTGACAAAAGAGGAGGCGATGACTACATGATAACAAGGACGAGAACTACGACGTACAGCCGATCGGTTCGATGCACCTCATACCTGAGCGCGACATTCATCGTCGTCGTCAGCCAAGCAGTAAGTCGTTTGCTACCCCGACGCCGGGAGCGCAATTCGCCGTGAGCTCAACATTCGTCGCCCTCATCAAACTCTTTCACTTATAGATTGATGCATGATGCATCTAGTGACGTCGATCTTGATATTAGCCTTGATTCTCGCAATTTGCCTTACTCAAGTTATACCCATATCTGTCCGACGTCGTTATCGCTAGGCCCGATATCTCAGTTTCCTCCTGTCGGTCTGAGGTCTGAGCTCAACTGACATTCTGTCGTGTCTGGTAAGCCTGTCGTGTTGAATGCGTCGACTCATCTGATATCAGTGTCGCTAGGCCCGATTTGTGTAGACTTCACTGCTCGTCTTTATAGCCTCAACCAACCACTCCTGCCTCCTCTCTTGCCGATGCGTCTTTGGAATGATTCACTCTTCAATAGGCACGTTCATGAGAACTGACAGCGACAAGGAGGGGATGAGTCCACGCGCTTTCATAAGATGCCAATAGCCAGTACTTCTTATATAATAATAGAATTGCCATGGATTTCTAGTATGATGAGCAAGCACTAACATTCATATTGAATGATGGTGAGAACTGACAATGTCGTGATACACCCTTGTGCAACCCCAGTGGATGCCAACAACAACAAAGTAGCCTTTCTTTCAAGAACTACTTATATACCTACCCATACAAGAATTTTTGCAATCCAATTACAACTCATTTTCCAACTTGATTGGGAACTGATGATTTATGGTACAGTTGAGGTATGAATAATAACTAATGGACTCGGTCATGCCATGCGCAAGCAATGGCCCTCACCCACAAGTGATCTGGAGGTGTAAGTAGATGTCATGGTAATACCGCTGTGTGGTCACCACCACCCATAGATACCCCGATTGGAGTAACTCAACTAAATATATGCCTCTACCAATGGGGGTTGCACATAACCAAAAACTACTGGTGTGGAGGCGAACAAACCTACCCCGATGAACGATCCTCATTCAACTTCTCGCGCGTTTCACACCTCATGAAACACTTTGACCATCAGAAACTGACTGGTGCCTGTTTACTATAAAATCATGTTTTGAATGCAAATGGCTGTACGAAAAAAAATTCGGGTTGAAACAGGTATCATCATAGTCCAATGTGCTGGTAGATCCACCAATCCGGACTAAAATACAAATGGAACGCCGCGTTATAAGGGAAGATAATAAGCATATTGCCTACAAGCCGGGAGAGAAGGTGGAGGTGCAAATCAATCAATGCTAGCCTCATCCGGCGCGAGATGAGGTGCGGTCGGCATACGGCGGGGGTAATTCCCGAACAATCCCGGCGTCTTGATGCTGGAAAATGACCTCTCCTGGCGCTGGGTCGGATTCTGATATGGATGGGGAAATGGGCATCGGCCAGCGAGAATCCGTAGTCTGTGTTGTTGTGGAGTTATTTCTCCCCATCGACGGCTGGTTGGTTGTACGGTCTGATATTGGCGAATCAGCGATGGAGGGATCACTTGGCGCGAAGCCTGCTTCAATCGCTTTGTGGTCTGCTCTGAGCGATCTTGACGGGAAGTTCAAAAACCCGAGCCGACCAGAAGAACTAGGTTCTCGGCCCTCGTCCCCTACGTTTGAATCCTGGAATGGATTGCTGCTACTATGAACAGGCTCGAGCGAGTAAGCCTGAGGGGATTTGGGTGACCCGATGATCACCTCGTTCTGCGTGAATTGGCGAGGCTCAACGTCTTGAGAATTGTAAATTCGATCTCGATTCCTCCTCCGTATGTGAAGAAATACGAAAAGGAGCCCTGAGAGCAGGAGAAGAGCCGCGAGGGTCACGCAGACGCCGATAATTATCGATGTCCGCTTGCGAGACCCATTTTCAGCCCTAACCTTGCTTCCTTCTTGCTGGTCCACGGTGGAATTAGAGCTAGAACTGACCAAACCAGGACATGTGGTATTCGTGAGGCCTGAATCAATACTTGAATTCTAGCATCGCATTGAAGGATGTCCGGATTCACCTTGCGTCTGTACTCTTGGAACTCCTCTCGCCCACCTCCCTGTCCTATATTATACGTCGGTCAATTTTTGAGACAACCTAACAGTCCTACTTACGCATCGCTAACTGCGGCTGAGTGATAGCACAAAATAAGCACACCATTAGGAGACAGTAGACCTTAATATACCTATTAGTTGTCCCCCTGGCTCGACTCGGTTGATGTAGGAATAAACGTTATGATTGAAGGGAAGGGAAACATTTGTAACGCCCGGTGATTCCAGGGCGGCGAAGGTGAGGTTGTACGGAGGAGTTCCCCCTTTAATCGTTAGCCCCCAAGGTCGGCAGGTATCAAGCCCCCCCGTCACATTACCTGTGAGGGTAAAATTTGTTGGGGCGGGGGGGAGACATTGAGTCGATTGAGCAGCTGGAAGGCTAATTGGTTCAGTGCTTGGTCATGTATGACTGGAACGCACCGATGACCTGATATACTCGAGGTGGGATACCACCTGGGTTCCCATTGGCATCAACCACGTCCAAGAACAATTGAGCACCTTGAATTCAGAGGACAGGTTACCTTGGCCGAGAGCCCACGGGTAAATGAACTCACCGATGGGTTGATCCACAACCCAATGCAGGTTACCCTCATCCGATCCCAAGTGAGAGCGCGTCGGTATTCCATCAACAGCCGGGTATGCTAGCATATAGTAAGGGGGGGTTGCACGAATGGAATTGTTGGCGCCAGTGCTTGGGGTCACGGCAATAGTCATGTTTCCGCATGCGGGCAGAGACTGGGAAAGTCCCTAGGGCGGATTCAATTCGTGGTCTGGTGGTGGTTCGAATATCTCGTACCGGAGCCGTGAATCCCCATGTGAACAGATAGCTTATTTGAGAGTTAATCCCAGGAAATAGTGTGAGGAGGAAAAGTGGTATATGGATAACGACCAAATTCATATCTGGAATGAAAACCTCAGAATCGATAAGTTCAAGCCCTCCGATATCCAAGGAGCGAGACGTTGAGAGGATAGAACTCGCGTCGTGATGGGAGTGCTGCAGGTAGGATATCAGGAGCTGGTTAACACAACCAACGGAATGTCTGAGCCCCAAGCGCCAGAAAATGTTAATCCTGCGGGCCCGCCGAGAGATGAAGGGAAAGAGACAGATAGCTTCGCAGGACCTACCTCTGATATCAGGTCCACCACAAAAATAGCTGTCTTGAGAATTCGGATGGGATCAGCAGGGAACCAGCAAGAAGACACGAAACACTTGGATTGTGAGAAAAATTAGACGCACATTCCGCTTGATGAGGTCTCCCAGCCCCTGGACCCCGAATGATATTACAAGTGATGCTGTTGTCAACGATGATTAATTATGTTGATAACCGAGGAGTCAGATGTTCACCTACATATGTACTCATCAGAATGTGTGGGACCACTACTGGCCTGACTCGGACCCAGTTATCAGGGGTCCTCGTATACCCCCAATGTTTATCCAGATGCTATGTAGCCAACGGCCACAGCTCCAGATCACAGCCCTAATCATATAGTGGCATATGCGGTCCGAGCAATATGGAGCTTATCCAGAGTCTGCGATCATCAGAATCAGAGACGAGGTGATGGCCAAGACCTTGGTTACTTGTTTGATGCTGTTTTTCGCCGCAAGACCGCCTGCTCACATAATGTAGGACCATTGAATTCTGTGTAGTGGTCGGCCATCATCCGGCTGGAATCTTCAACACTTGATGCTTGATGCACGATATCTGTCATGCGTTTGTAGCAGATTACAACCAACGATTCGCCCCATCCAGATTTTTCCCGGGGTGCGATCATCGCGATCTGCACAGATATTCCGTCCGATTCTTTCAAGAACAACTGCAGTACTTCGTCCACGGCAGCCTGGCGATCAATACTAGGATGAATCAGAACATTGGCCTACGATACCAGGAGTATCATTTGTCTGTAACCTGGCCAACATCACAGAAAATCGATATCATGTCCGAAACATACACTGACTGCTTCCTACTTAAATTGCCCGCCAGGGCTGGTGAACTACAATACACCTTCGGTCCATCTCAAGAGGCAAGCCTGACTCCCTATACCAACTGTGACGTTCTAATACAAGCATCTAATACAGCATTTCCCTGTCGTCGCGCTAGCAGCCTCGATTTCCGTTACTTCCATCTTCGCAAACCGCCCCGAGGGTCACGTCGATTTCGAGAATCGAACATGATATTAGCAGCATTCACCCTCATTTTGTCTCTTCGCACTTTATTATCCCGGGCGCAAACTCATAGCCTGTTTGCCTGGAATTTTACCAGGGTAGGTCAAACATCCGCGCTACATATACACGGAAAACTTATCCTCCATCTCGTGGTACGCCCAGTCGACGGGGCTCACGTTACCTAGCTGTAGTCCAATCGATGTCTTCGTCGAACCCATTGGCAATGCCACATTGCAACCGCCATTTTACATGTTTGCATTCGCGGTCAGCGGGACTCCGACAGTATCCTTACTGGGCACAAATCCAAATAACTTGAGCTGGGTGGTAAATCAACCACTAAGTTGGTTACGATTTACCAAGCCAATACCTGCGAATACTAACAATAAGCCAGATAGTACCCTACTACTAAACGTCGTAGACGCCAACGGATCTTCCGGGGGTGTTCCTCCGGACTTGTATACAGTCACTGGTGAGCCAATCGCATCACATTCGGCTTATCGCCTGACGACCTAGTAGCGGGATCCGATTCCTGTGTTGACCCAAGCCTGACTATGGGCTCGGATTTTACTGTTGCAGCAAACGTGTCTGATACAATTGAAACCTGCGAGCCTTGGGGCCTGCGGATTGTGGGAGGTGTACCACCATATAATCTCACCTTGGCCGAGCTCTCGTCACCTATCATCACAAACGTGACCATACCATTTGGGGATGATGAATTTACCTATATCGATCGTGCCGACCCGGGTCGCCAACTTCTGGGTACGTGTTGAACGCATTTTTTCCATGGGGTAAATTGATCATTGGGCGGTAGCTGCGATCAGTGATCTGTATGTGATTCAGAAGTGATTGAGCGCCTGGAAATTTATGTGGTACCTGTAGCACCGGGAGGTGGGCTATGGGGACACCCATCGTCCATACCCATGGTGAGTGCTGACACTTCACCATTCAAATTCATTTTGATGG
>QGOG01001651.1:0-18812 GCA_003313185.1 Collybia sp. MG36
TAAAATATTTCCCGGCCCCCCTCACATGCCCCAAAATTCCGAAGACAGCCTGAATAAATTCCTAATATACCCTATTATCCTCTTGTATAGTTTTCATGGTCATATGTGTGCTAGAACTTGAGATATAGCTGGATTACCCAAAAGTGACCTGTTACCCATAACTGCGCAGTATGAATTTCAGAGAACTGATGGAGAAACATGAGTGATAATCCAGGTCTTTTACCAAGAAACTCACTCAGAATGGAATGAAGTTAGAGGTAAAAATAGTATGTGAATTGGTGTCACTCACTTTTCACTATAAAGAGTGATATTCACTCCACATGAGATGAATATATCTCATAATGAAGTGAATGTCATCCATTTTGAAGTGAACCAATTAGTGGCTTTCACTGCCTATCCTTCGTGCAGTGCATCATCAGGAAAAAGACAAGTACCAAAGTAGCACTATAGGTACTCTGTAGAGGTGCTAGCATGGTAGCTACCCCCCCCTCCATATAGTGTTCAGTAGCCGTCTACTCATGGTACATTGCCCTATGTATTGCATACTATAATCTACTGGTGCCTCTATTACATGGTAGTCTCATATCATGATAGAGATATATAGACTACAATGGAGTGGTAGCAATAAAGTATAATAGAGCTCCATAGATCTACTATGTGTAAGTGTGGTCAATCGAGCATGGGTCGTTTGATAGGGCACTTGAAAAGTTACGAAAACAGATAGTATTGAATCATACATGCAATTTTAGCAGGTAGATAATTTTTTGTACTAGGCAACAGGATCCTCGCCATCAGTGTCAGTTACACTATTTTCCTCCCATTCCTTCAGAGCTTCTTTGAATGCGGACATCGGAATTGCTGGAATTTTTGCGATCGAGGCCGGGGGAGCGCCGGCATGTGCGCTTGGAAGAGAACATGAATATCCAGCACTGCTGTGTAATTGAGGGAAACATACCGTCCATAGCTATACAAGTGTCGCTGAAGCCTCCCCAAGAGATCGTGCGTGCGTGTGGTTTCTCCAAATGTCGTTAGAGAGTCAATGTGGCTTTGAAAGACTCCTCGGTACTCTTCCGCCCAGAAGATGACGTCAGTCTGGATGCCAGTCACCCATTCGTCGATATTGCACTCGATCTGTGGGGACATCATCCTTGGAGTAAGCATGGGATTTAATCATGAAACGGGAACCTACCGCCGTGAGGGCAAAGGCAATAGCAGGTATTGGGAGTGGGTTGAACATGTCCTCATATTTAATACCAACGTCGCGGCGATTTTTGAACCACATTGCGTTCACGGCCTTCTGGATGATGGGATGTTGATATAAGCCTTTGCGTAATGACAAACCCTCGCTGTCGTCGCAACTCTACTTGCACCATTAAAAATAGTAGAGAACAACAATAGCAATGAAGTAATATACCTTGTAGACGTAGCCTTTCTGGTTCTTGAGATCCTCAGCTTTGGCACGATTGTTAGCGATGGTAAGGCGTCCTTGGCCGCTATTGAAGCCATATAGGGTCTCAACGAGGGTTTTGGTCTTGCTCTTCAGGTCACCACGCGTCTGGCTCCCCCGAGCTCGGATCTGAGAGAAAAAACTGTGAGTGGGGCGGCAGATGAACCAGTAAGCAAATACTTCACTATTTTTGAGATATCTGGAGTGAGAACCATCAGTGGTAGTCCCGCATCTTCAGCAGCGCGCTTCCATGCTTTGGCAATGAATCTGATCTCTGTAGCTGAATCAGGGAATGCGTTAACTGTACTAATAAGTGCACGGTAGGCGGCGGTAGCATGAAGAATCAATTCCTTGGCCACGTCATCATAATCAGCAGCCTTTGGTCGTCCCGCATGGCCCGAAACCTTTTGTGCTTTGAAAGTTTCCGTGTCCGTGTCGGAATCAGGATCGGCAGTGGATCGTGTACGTTTGCTCCCCACTCCTGGTGACTTGGAATACGAAACTTGAGAGCGTGGAGGACTAGCCAATTCAATGTTGTTAATGAGACCACAAGAGGGAGATCTAACCCACGTTGAGCTACGCTGGCGCGATCGGCCACGGATCTCCAAGTCCCCTTCATCGTTGCTGGTAACCGAACCATCGTGTTGGCCTTCGAGAGGTAGGGACTGAGGATCGACACAGATCAATGAAATGAGACCAGCAAAAAAAAGATCGAGAAGACGCACCACTGGAATCCTACCATTGCGAACTCCCAGAGCCTTGACAATGCTGGTTTTGGAAGTAACAGCACGCGATGTGAACTAGCCAAAGTTATCAGTGAACCTCCAACACAGGCCCAGGATCGATTAGACCTACCACGGTATCTGGGCGTTCTTCCAATTCATCGTCACTTCGCTCAACTCCCTCCTCCCTGTCTTTCTTCTGCTGAGCTTTTTTCATACGTAGTGCGCGGCGTTCAGCAGCTGCAGCCTCGCGCTGAACCTTTTCATCGGCTTCCTGAGCTTGAGTTAGGTTAGTGACGATATACCAGGATATGGTAACACGAATCTTACCCATCGCAGTAAGCTTGGAAGAGGGCCTACGGTTGCGGGTATCCCGACCATTATCTGCAGATTGAATAACTAGAGATGCAACACAAACAGTGGGTCAGCAATTAAGTTTGTGAAGGCAGTGATAAATCTTACCGTCGTCTTCATTTTCTTTGTCCACGTCAGGCCTTGATGTAGTTTTGGCAGCCGTCAGCTTTTTTTTTGGAGCAATCGCTGTTATCGCAATCGATCAGTGTAACCAATGAGCAGAAGAAACACAGACATACCGTTGCGGGAACGCTTGGGTGAACTGTGGGCCATATCAACGATCGGTGAGCTGCCTTGAGTGGGATGGCTTGGGATCGAAAAACAAGTTCAGAAAGGGGTTTTATACTAGAAATGAGAGTCAACAATCAACACACCGAGCGCGTCAACAACGCGTTAAACGTGACTTACTGGTTGAAACGTTGAAGGCTTGGAACGGGTTATAGGGGTTGCCTAGCTTTTAGAGCAATATTAACGAACATCAGTGAAATTCAAAATTCTAGTGATGCTGACCGATGATCGAAAAGGAGTAAGGCCACCGCATATACCGCCATCATCCCCCATGCCGCCCAAGTCTAGTTTGAGGTGCCCCTACTGCCACCGAGGGTTCACAACCCAGAAAGCGATCAATCATCACATCGTTGCTGTTGAAACGTGTCGAAATGCCTGGAACAAAGAACTGAGCACCAATCTGAATGAGGACCTACCAACAAAACGGGCAAAACATGTGCACGAGCCACATCCTGCCGATACATCAGCAGGACCAAGCGAGGAGTTGAACGGGGATGGGGACAATGATAGCATAACAGACTTGCTGGCGGGAGAGGTCCACGAAGAGCCTGCGATGAGTGCGAGCACTCAAACAACAAATCCCGAGGCTAACACTCACCAGACACGTCGCCCCCATCTTGAAGATATTGAGGACGATGGAGAGGCCTATCATCTACATAATCCAACGTTTTCCCGTTTCGTGGAGCCATACCCTAGACCTGTGGCAACTTCGTTACGGAGAGAGAAGAATCGATTTGATACTTTGCTTGAGGCTCAGCAAGTGGACGGGAAGGAGCCATGGGAGCCATTTGCGAGCAAAGGGGAATGGGACCTTGCAACATGGCTAATGAAGAACGTGGGTCAGAAGCCGATAGATGATTACCTGAAACTTGACATCGTGGGTATCTGTGTCGCACTGCTTGATCAAGGCTGAAGTTATCATCCTTGTAGATCCAGAGCCACGATCGGCTTTCTTTCCACAATAATTATACCTTTCTTAAAAAAATCGATAAGCTTCCAACGGGTCCGGAATGGCGGTGCGAGCTTGTGAAGACAGGGGGGGATCAGCTCGACGAAGAAGGCCAACCGCTTGAAGAAGAACTTGAATTATGGAGTCGGGACCCCATTGAATGCATCCGGGAGCTGATAGGGAATCCCGCATTCAAGGACAATATATCCTACACTCCTGAGCGGGTCTACGAGGATAAGGGGGGATCCGATCGGATACTGGACGAAATGTGGACAGCGGATTGGTGGTGGAATACCCAGGTATGACTACACTTATAAACTGTTCACAACATTGGTTAACGCTCCGATGCGGGTGATTATAGGATAATTTACCTGATGGTGCAACGATTGCGCCCCTTATCCTATCCTCAGACAAGACGCAACTTTCACAATTTCGGGGGGATAAGTCAGCCTGGCCAGTGTACCTCACGATTGGGAACATCTCGAAGGAAGTGCGTCGTCAGCCATCAGCTCATGCGACAGTCTTGGTTGGATACCTACCCGTTGCCAAACTTGATTGTTACTCTGAATCAACGCGATCGCTTGCCGGTTATCGCCTATTTCACCATTGTATGGCCAAAATTCTCGAGCCCCTCATTGCTGCTGGGAAGGACGGTGTTGAGATGGTTTGTGCTGATGGATATGTCCGCCGCGTCTACCCAATCCTGGCGGCCTACGTCGCAGATTTCCCTGAACAATGTCTTGTTGCATGCTGCATGGAAAATCGATGCCCAAAGTGCCGGGTTGCACCTAACGAGCGGGGTAATTTGATGAAGAGTCCTGCCCGCGACCCAAAGTCAACCCTGGAGATGCTAGCAGAACATAAGCGCGGCAAAGACCCCAAGGATTTTTCCAAAGACGGTATCCGCGCTGTTTACAACCCGTTCTGGAAACTCCTCCCCCATTGCAATATCTTCACGTGCTTCACTCCCGATCTACTCCATCAAATTCACAAGGGTGTATTCAAAGATCACCTGGTTAAATGGTGTACGGAGCTCATCGGTGAGGCCGAGCTGGACGCGAGGTTCAAAGCCATGTCAGGGTACCCAGGCCTTCGTCACTTCAAGAAAGGTATATCATCGGTATCCCAATGGACTGGGACTGAGCACAAGGAGATGGAAAAGGTGCTTCTCGGCATATTGGCTGGTGCGGTTAGCGCTCGGGTACTCACAGTGGCTCGCGCCCTCCTCGACTTCATATACTACTCCCAATTTCAACTCCATACCTCAAAAACTCTGGCAGCCCTTCAGTCAGCACTCGAGACGTTCCACACACACAAGGACATCATTATACAACTCAAAATCCGCGAACATTTCAATATCCCCAAGCTACATGCCATCCTTCATTATCTCGAAGCAATCTACGCACTCGGCAGCCTCGATGGATATAATACTGAGTCTCCAGAACGGTTACACATAGATTTCGCCAAGGCGGCATACCGCGCGAGCAACAAACGAGATTATACAGAACAAATGGCGCTATGGCTACAGAGGCAGGAGGCCGTATGGATGCGCAACTCTTACTTGGCGTGGAGCCTCAACAGTTTGGGTATGGCGCCAGACGATGATCAAGACAGCAGCGACAATAGCGGTTCTGAAGATGAGCTCACCAACTCAGCTAGCCGGCCTAGCTCAAATCAACCCGACCCCACTCATCCCGTTATTGCCACCAACACGGGCAAACCCTCCCAAAGCCATTACCATATCGCAAAAACAGCTCCGCTCAAAGACACAACCATTTCAGACCTTGTAACCAATTTCGGCGCCGTGGACTTCATCCCTGCTCTTACTATTTTCATACGTGAACAACTCAGGTCATGCAACATCACCCCAAGTATTTACGATCGGTTCAACCTCTACAAGCAACTCGTCATTACCCTCCCACCCAACCCTCACCTCAGCGATCAAACACGAACGAATCGCATCCGCGCTACACCTGCCACCCCCCCGAAAGGCCGAAGACCTGGCGCTCCCGCTCACTTTGACACCGCATTAGTTTCTGAAGACCTGGGAACACATGGCCGACTGGGCGGGTTTGCAGGTAAGTCGTTTTAACATTGATATTAATATGCTGGGATACTTTCTAACGCTGGGTACATCATTCAGGCCTGCGAGTGGCCCAAGTTCGTGCCATCTTTGACTTACCACCTCAATTTGGCACCTACCCACATCCCCTCGCCTACGTCGAATGGTTCACGCCCCTCGGCCTTCCTGACGCGCTCACAGGAATGCACCTCATCACCCGTTCGACTCGTCAACGCAGGAGGAACGCGGCTGTTGTCCCTGTGAATATGGTCATGCGGGGATGCCATCTCATGGGTAAGTGTAGTCGGGAGATAAACAAAGGGTGGACGACGCAAAACGTTCTTGAGCAGGCATCTTACTTCTATCTCAACCCTTATATTCATGTTGATACCTTCTCCATTATTAAATAATTACATTCTCGACTCGGACAGTGGTGCCACCATAGTGCATATAGACCTGGTAGCAATCTATGGGGACTATGACTGCAACAGCGATCTGGTAGAGGGACCGACGATGTATATTGCGCAATGTGATCGTTGCAATAGGCTACCGATCGTATCGCGTTACCCATCGAGCTCTGCCAAGATTGATTGCACGAAAATGAATATGATGTACTCCTGAGTTAAGCGGAGGGTTATGGCCCGGACATCATTTTCCTGATGATGTGACCTTTGATACCACAATTCTCGCATGTCAGAGCCATGCGAGAATTCTTCGAGCCCGTATCTGTAGTAGTATGAGTGGCTGATGAGGAAGGGGTGGTGGTAGCTGTAGTCGTAACAGCGGACACAGGATTTGGAAGTGAGTTGTTCTGCCCACTGACTAATGTGACCAATTTTGCATTGCACCCCAAAATCACCCCCCCTGCTCGGTCAGTCGCCGACCACCTTTCCGCTTCATAGAAAAAACCGGGGATTTAATTTAGTGTTCATTATGTCCTAAGGTAGCTCCCAATTTTTTTTGGAGCCTCAATGTTGCATCTGGGTGAGCTAAAAATGCAAGACCAAAAGTTTTGCACTTCCCCTCCCACGATAGTATGGGTAAAATACAAGGAAAAAAGCGATTTTGTAAAAAACTGGTGGTATCTTCCGCAACCCTAGTTCTCGTGAACTTCAGTGTCACCTCCCTCGGCCATCATCCACCTTCCCTGCGCATCAGGCGCTTGTCCCGCGCCCACGCTCATGACGTAGTTTTGTCCTTGGCCTCTTGAATAGTGAGCCGCGACGGAGCACAGTGCTAGACGCAGCCTTTATCATGTCAAAGTCTGGCTGGAGGAGTGAGTAAATCATGCTTTTGTCGTCAGTCTACATTGATTCAAAGTTTCAAACCTGGGAGGTCCCAAACGCACCCCGGCTGCTGCTTCGAGACACCCAATCATTCCAAACGAAATTTTCCTCGAGATATTCAGCTATATCCAACCATCCGTTGAGATGGCGCTTGTCGAGTGCACGCATGTTCTTTCTCAACTTTCCCTCGCATGCAGCTTCTTCTGCACTGTCCTGCGTCCCCGCCTTTTTTTTCGGCTTGTGCTGGACGAGCGAAACGATTCCCGTGGTGTAGCCTTCTGCCAGGCCCTCATACGCGGTGACGCGCGTGCACGGACCCTTGCACTACACATCCGCAACTGCAGGATATCGCGTTGGCTTCCCAGAAGGAATAGGGCAGCTATGTCCTCCATCATGATATGCCACCGGGCCCTATTCTGGGCGCTGAACATCGAATCTTTGTGGCTGACCTGCACGGAGATTGGTACTGAGTTCTGGAACATTATAAGCACCCTCTCGAATCTGAGAACCTTTCAGGCATTCGCTGTATCCTTCAAGGCCGATATCCCGGCCCCAACAATCAATCGCATCGCAGGGCTGCAATTATCGAGTCTTGAAATCTTCGGTTCACACGTGTTCTCATTGCCTCGAATACTAAACACAACCACCTTGTCCAAATTGAATTGCGATCCTGAATTTCTGAACACTCTTCTCGACGCTGGTGCATCCCTCAGCACCCTCGAAACGCTGGACCTAATATCAGACTCGATCAGCATGTGGTCCCTGATCGGTATTCTTTCCAAGGTCCCATCGCTCCGTAGCTTCGCTATTCACTCGGACATCATAGAAGGTCTCGACGAGGTTACGCCCCAAGATTTTGTTGCACTCCTGCCAAACCTAGACTCCCTCGCATGCTGGCTCCCACTCCTAACATTCCTGGCTCCCGGTGGGCCGCTTGTGAGCCTCATTGTTATGGACGACAGCACCCCTCCGCTGGATTTGGACACCGTCCTAGGGTCCCATGCGCCATACACCACCATCACGGATCTTGGCATCCCTTCGACCATAACTTTCGCCGCTGGCCATTTCCCCCACCTACGTAAATTAGTAGTAATACTCCCTCCGTACATTGGCCAATTCTGTACCCCAGGTCCCGAGGCCACTGCGACACTGACAATGGTAGGCCTAACTGGTCATGTTATCCGACGAGAACTGAGACTCCTCTTTGGACAGGCCATCGTCCAGACCTGTGCCAGCTGGCCGGTCTACCACTCCGTGCAGCAGCTGCGCATAGCTACAGAGTTAGAATTCCCCCTGTTTGACCTCGCGCTGCAACACACTATGCTTTCCGGCCTCTTATTGCAGAAGCTCCCTGCGCTCCGGTGGTTCCAGCTCGGCGATCATGTCAAGTGGGAGAAACTCGCAGCCGATGAGGCGTGGCGGGTATTGATCCCTTTCGAACACCAAGCGTATATTGTGGCGGGCTTTGAAGCTGGGGACCCAGGCGTGGTGGACTATGATGGATACCTCCGACAGTTGAGCATACGCGCCCGCAATCTCCCCTGATGCTACCGTTTTACACGATGCGAAAAGGACAGTGTTAGACACATACACGCATCATCTGCTTACTTTACCTTTGAGAACTGAAACGATAATATAAGGGCTACGGATATGTATATTCTCTGAGCATCACCGAAAGCTGAATCTTTTTGAGATTATGCGTATTTCACAAGTTGCAAATCGTCGTGGGCGTTGATCTCGCACGCCCGCGCCAGTCAATTGGCAGGTCCCAGGCCCCAGCACATTGAGCAGCCGACAGCGGAAGCCGCTGGTATATCGACAAAGAGGGTGCGTGAACGCCGTGACGGTGGTGGAGCTTCCTTTCACGTCTGCTCACACCAGTGAGGGTGCTAGTCACTGTGTGCAATGCGCCTCACTCTCCGACCCAAATCAAATGCGGGATCGATCGATCACAATCCCCGCCAAAGAACTACCGTTCGCATAGCCCATGGGCGGGCCGGCGCGAAAGATAAGAATTATGTTGGTGTTGAAGTAATTGAGATGTCTACATAATTACGGTCGCAGTACGCGTTCCGGGCTCCCTAAGCACGTTCCTTTGGGGCGTGTCAGTGGCAGCCGGGGGGAGGTGGAGGACCCATTGAATATCTCATCTGCCACTTCAACTAGTGGAATTCAGTGACTGTAGAAGTGTCGAGAGCAGACTCTGGAGCATCGTACTTGAACTAATTCTATTCTCGGCTTGGAATGGAAGAAGACGGAAACAGGCTAAAACGTGTGGCCAACACATGAATTCATGGTGGCGGGAGGGCGTAACACCAACAGGAACCGCCCAATCATCCTCGCAACCATGTCCCACCATCACGGGCTCCGATCCGGGCTGCTACAAGCTCGGCATGATCATTGGCGTTGTGAGCAGCCAGATCGTCATCGACAAGCACCCAAAAAACCTGTCCCTCAACACCTCAAACACCAGAGCTGCTGTCACTTCAAACACCCGCATGCGCACTACAGCCCCTCAAAGGCCATTGGGCTTGCCGCTGCGGTGGGGAAATGTGATCGCGGAGAGGGTGAATGCCAAAATGGGTGGGGGAGTTGAAGCGCTGGTTTTGTGGCATGCGAGTTCGTAGGGTGTTAGCGCATATAGATTAGATTTACAAGAGCTCCCACTTTAAGTTCCTCTTCCTTGCGTTGGAGCTCCCCTTGCTCGTCCTCCGAGTCGCTGGGTTCAATGACATCGGCGGTTCGTTTCTCTGGTCCGAGCCTATCTGGTTTAGGATCGAGGGGCATAATACCTTCCGCTTGGAGATAATCTATTCTCAGAGTGATATGAATACCCGAGAAGGATGAAGCAGGAGCACATTACCTCGCGGACGATATTTGAATACAAAAGTCATTATACGTCGCTCCTTCTGTGTGTGACTGAATGACGGGGGTGCAACGGTAAATTCTTCGCCGAGGCTACAACCGAGAGTCAACATGGAAGAATACGAAATATAAAAGATGCGAACCTGACCCGATGAGAAATCGCTTTCTTGGATCGCTCATGGATCTTAGTTAGCATGTTCGAGGATCCAGAGCCGTTATAGGTAGACACTGTAATACTTCTTGCGGTCCATATTTCAAGCCTGATTTCGCCCAAGTGTTTCAAGTTTAAACCCAAATGTGTTTCGTCATCTGCATTTATGATGATCAGCTGTAAAAAGAAAAAAATTATAAATGCATTATGTACCCGTAAGCTCCATTCTCGAAAATGCGAATGGCCTTGCTGATGTAGGAGAAACATATTTGTAGGATAACGTTGTAACACCAGCTTTGCCGCGATGATTGAACCCCCCAGCACCGCTCCCGTCAACCCAAATGGATGCTGATAGTATTTTTGGATAGGCGGGAACAGAGTAATTCACTGCAAATTTCTTTCATATTCGAGTCACACCGAGACACTTGGAAGTACACGCGCAACTCACTTTACCGACCTCAGACGCGATCCAACATGACATCACCTCCTCGCCCGAAACGACCTCAGTCTCTATCCCGTACCGAGGGAGTTGAACACCGTCTATAGAAAGCCATGCAGAAAAACCATGTGTGTCCGGCATGGTGCGCGGGCAAAAGAACTGGACCTTGCTAGAGCGATGTCTCGACGCGTACTGGTGCTAATGATGTCAATTAGGAATAACAGTATATTTTGTTGTAGTTATACTTGCTTGGCATTAACGTTCCTACACAACAAACGATGGATGCATCAACCTTGGAGCTTGCAGCTCATTGACGGGTGCGAGCACTCGCTGATCCACTACTAGTGAAGGCTATCAGGGTGGAGTGATTAGGGTGGGGGTAATTAAGTACTGGCAATGCCACGTTTGTGTTAGCATATTGTCTTCATCCGGGCTAATCCTCCATTTTGAGGCTGCTTTCATCGCCGCTAAAATCTCTGAGAATGGAGCAATCAAGTTAGATTTTGAAAATTGCCTACTCAAACCTTACATCGAAACCCCCTATCAAGTGAGATCAACAATCTCTCCCCTTACATGTGGGACGATTGAGGCCTTGAGGTCCCCTTCTCGGAACATGGTGGGCAAGTGTATTACATCGACGGAGACGAGCCGGACGGTCTGGATGAGTGCATATACCCCGTCGCGACCGGGGCTGGATCGATCCTCAACGACCACCTGCACAAAACCTCGTGCCCCCTCCCGCGCGGCGCACGCCTCAGTGCTCACTGTGATATTCGACCCGTGCTACTCGGGCGGCGTAGTATTCCAGGCCAGCCGTTCTTTTACTTGGCGTCGCAGTGGATGATCCCACGTGTTCTGGATGTAGGGCAGGTACCGCAGTGGGTGGAAAGCATGATGGTGAGGACAAGCGTGTCCCTGGGGACGATAATTTGCTGTAGTTCGGGAAGTATGCAGAGTGGATTCAAATGATGGAGGGTGCACTGTTAGGGCAATGTTTAAACCTTGAATTGACTGTGATGATTGAACGAACCGCCCTTGGGTGAAATATGAAAGCAGAGATGTCTGGGCAAGTTCAGGGCATTTGACAAAGACTTGATTATGCGAAAGCCACGCAGGACTGTATCGTACAGATTAGAAATTAGAGCGGGTAGTTGTAGCCTACAGTATCTGATAGTCATGAGAAGAATAGATCAGCTCTTGAAGAGCGCTCAGGTGAGATCGATAATTTCCGATTTTACTCGCAGATCTGCCACAGGCTCCACCTTGACCTTCTTCTTGTTGCGTTTCTCTCTGATCAGACTGAGCTGATTCTGGTCGTGAGATGTTAGCACACATAGCTTGAGTTGAATAGAGCTCCCACTTGAAGTTCCTCCTCCTGGCGTCGAAGCTCCTCCTCTTGGTCATCTTCCGAATCGCTGGGTTCAATGGCATCGGCGGTCCGTTTCTCAGGCCTAACTGGTTTGGGATCGAGGGGTATAATACCTTCCGCTTGGAGATATTCTATTCCCAGACTGACATGAATACCTAGAAGGAACGAAAAGGAGGGTGGTACCTCGTGAACGATACTTGAAGATAAAGGACATTAAATGTTTGTCCACCTGTGTGTCGCTGAACAATGTGGGTTCAATGGTAAATTCCTCGCCAAAGCTATAAACGAAGCTCAGCAAAGGGTAATGCAGAACGCGGAGAAGATACGAACGCGAATCGATGAGAAACAGCCTTCTTGGAGCGCTCGTGGATTTTGGTTAGCAGACTTGAGGGTTCAGAGCCATCATAGGTAGTCGCCTCGATATCTGTTGCAGTCCTATCTCAAGCTTGATTTCACCCAGGTCTTTCAAATCCAAACCCAAATGGGCTTCGTCAGCTACAAGTACGGTGAATAGCCACAAGAGAATTTCATGATCGCAATACCTGTGAGCTCCATTTTTGAAAACATTAGTGGTCTTACTGATGTGGATGAGACATGGGCGTAGGATAGTGTTTCAGTCCTGGCCCCATGGCAATGATTGAACCCCCCCATGTCGCTCCCGTCAACCCAAATGAATGATGATAGTATTTCTGGGTAGTCAGGAATAGAGTAGTTAACCGCAAATTTCTTTCGTATTTCAGTCACGTAAGGCGCCTAGAAGTACAAGCACGACTCACCTTATCAACTTCCGACGCGATCCAACACGACACCACCGAGGCCTCGAACTTGGTCTCTTCCCCGTACTGGGGCAGCTTGACACCGTCAATAGAAACCCACGCGGAGAAGGTGTCTGTGGCCGCCATGATGAATCACGGGCAGAGAATTGGATGTTGCTGGAGTAAAAGTTAATATCTCGGCATGCCGCCTCACAAGTTCCATTTAAATGTCGCTTGGCATTGGCATTCCCACACAACAAATGATGCAATACCAAGGGTCCTTATGCTGGGCTCGTTGGGTACAGAGTTGAGAGCATGGAGCTCATTGACAGGTGCGAGTATCCACTGCTCTTGCTGATCCTCTTCGTACCAAGATTCATCGACCTGTTTATTCGCAGCGATTGAAAGCTATTAGGGTGAGATAATTCTCAGTCAAGCCCTCGTGTCGAATTCTCGTCCGATCCAGGCCAGGGCATGCCAAATACGAGAACTGTATATCGAGTATACGTCGTTCAAATGCGCGAAGAAGATAAGCTACTGATTACCGTGACATCGATAGAAATGTCCTACATTACGTAATACGCAGTCGACCGGTCGCCCTTCATCACCTCGGGCTGGAAATCCACTACTGTCCACTAATCTTCCCCTGACGCTCCCAGTATCAAGTCGAGTTGCTTCTCCAGCACCTACATCGAAGCCTCCAATCAGGTGAGATCAATAATCTCTTCGTGAGCCCGTACTAGCGCAGATTAACCACCCAGCAATATTTAAACTTTGGATTGACTGTGAGATATGATTGAACGAACCTTGAAGAACCACCCTTGAGCGAAATATGAAAGCAGAGATATCTGGGCAAGTTCGGGGCATTCGACAAGAACTTGATTATAAAAAAGCTATGCAGGACTATATTGTACAGATTAGAAATTAGAGTGGGTAGCTGTAGCCTACAATATCTGATCATTATGATAATATATCAGGTCTTGAAGAGCGCTCAGGTGAGATCGATGACTTCTGACTTCACTCGCAGATCCGCCACAGGCTCCACCTTGACCTTCTTCTTGGTGCGTTTCGCTCTGATCAGAGTAAGCTGGTTCTGTTCACGGGATGTTAGCACATATCGGGTAGATTGACTGGAGCTCCCACCTGGAGCTCTTCTTCTTGGCGTTGGAGCTCCTTCTCTTGGTCGTCCTCCGAGTCGCTAGGTTCAACGGCATCAGCAGTTCGTTTTCCCGGCCTATCCGGTTTAGGATCAAGGGGCATAATGCCCTCCGCTTGGAGATAATCTATTCCCGGAGTGATATGAAGACCTGAGGGGATGAAGACGAATGAGGACGGAGTACGTTACCTCGTGGACGATATTTGAATATAAAGGACATGATACATTTTTGCTTCTGCGCCTGACTGAACGCCGGGGGTTCGACAGTAAATGCTTCGCCAAGCCTATAAGTAAAAGTCAGTATGGGAGATTTAAAATATGTAGAAAACCAAACGCGACGCGATGCGAAATAGCTTTCTTCGAGCGCTCGTGGATTTTTGTTAGCAGGCTCGAGGATCCATAACCGTTGTAAGTAGTCGTCTTGATGTCTGTTGCGGTCCAGATCTGGAGCTTGATTTCGCCCAGGTCTTTCAAATTCAAACCCAAATGGGTTTCGTCATCTGCAAATATAACGATTAGCTGGAAAGGGGTTTTATAAACGCCTCACCCGTAAGCTCCATTCTCGAAAACACTAATGGTTTTGCTGATGTGGACGAGACATAAGTGGAGGATAGTGTTTGAGTCCTGGCCTCGCGGCGATGATTGAACCCCCCCATGTTGCTCCCATCAACCATAACGTAGGTTGATAGTATTTCTGGATGAGCGGGAATAGTGTAATTGACTGCAAATTTCTTTCATATTTCAGTCACGTCGCGACGCGTAGATGTACAAGCGCGACTCACTTTATCCACTTCAGACGCGATCCAACAGGACACCACCTCCTCGCCCGAGGCCTCGAACTTGGTCTCTTTCCCATACTCAGGGAGCCTGACACCGTCGATGCTAATCCAGGCAGAGAAAACGTCTGGCTCTGCGGCCGACATGGTTCGCGGACAAGGAATCCTTGATTGGATTTTGCTGGAACAACGTCCAGGCGCGTGACGCTCGTTTTGATGTGTTTGTGCCTGCTTTAGCAGCAGTGTCTCTACACAACAAAGTTGAACAAACGGCCAGCGGTCCTTTACATAAGTTGCTGATCCGAACTGCTTATTCCTGGCGGTCTTGAAAGGCTACCAGAGTATGGTAATCTCATTGCGTATGGGCGCCATTTGACACTACTGTCTACCAAGCCTTGAGCCCGCTCCGACCCTTCAATATTTCAATGTTCATCACCGCCGAAATCCCCGGGAATGTTCAACGAAGCCATCAAGTTGACTTTCTCAAATCGCCTATCCGGAACCTACATCGAAACCCCAATCAAGTGAGATCAATAATCTCTCTCCTCATGGGTGGGGCGGCCGAGGGCTAATGTCCCAACTTCCGCTTCTTGGAACGCTTCACTCCGATACGATGTAACCGCGCCTGCGCCTGCGAGAATAATTGAAGCCTGGACGAGGAATTCAGAAGAAAATCGTATCCTCAACTCTTCTTCTTCGCGTTGTAGTGCTAACTCACCATCCAATACATCGGTATCATCAGGTTCAGCCTGGACCCCGGCTACTCGTTTGGCGGTAGCAGCGTTGGCAGGTTGGGTGCTGAATGAGATGATTCCTTCCGCTCTAAGGTAGTCTACTCGGGGCGCGTTCAGATGCGAAAATGGGATGAGTTTACACCTCACCCAACGAACGATACTTGAACAGAAATGTTACCACACGGCGAGCTCGCTGCGCGGACTTCCGGTGAACACGTTTGGTGGAGATCTCCTGACCGAAGCTTTGGTAGACGGTCAACCGACGAAGGGACGGAAAATATTCCCAAACCTTGCGCTGGGAAATGGCCGATTAGATCTTTCATGGATCTTGGTGGGTTCCTGGATCATGGTGGAGTCGCAATCCTGGGAGCTCTGCTTCGGGCACTTGACTGTCCAGACATCCGAGTCGAGCCTGATTTCACCGAGATCCTTGGTATTCGAAGCCAGATAGGCGTCATCGTCTTTCGTGGATAATGAGGTGAGAACGGTGATTGTCGGTATGATATGATTATCGCGTGTGCGTCTCAACGGACGTGCGGATCTACTGGAGGCGCGCAAACATGACGCTTGCTGAGTAGAGCTCTCGTTGCGCTTATTTTCCTTTCCTGAGGTCCATATTCCATCAGTTCAGACATTGCCTACCAGTTTGTCAGGGTATCCAGAAAAGGCACAATTTACAGCATACATCATCAATGTGGCGCACTCCAAGTTTTCCTGTCGATGGGACCTAGCCGCCAGAAATGTGCCCCCGTCCGCACGCGCTCATTCGACGCGCGAAGCAGATGAGAATCACGTCGTGGCTGAAACAATTGAGATGTCTAATGCAGTAGTAGTATGCGTTCCGGACTCTCTAAGCATGTTTCCGTGGGGTGTGTCAGTCGCAGGGGTGAGGTGGGAGGACTCGCTGAACGCATCCAGCGGATCTTGAATTTCGTCCACTCCTTGAACTAGTGGAATTCAATTTATCCTTGAGCTGGTCCCTGCCTGGCTTGGAAGAGAAGCCGGATGCACGCTACAACGCGTGATCGACGGGATCGTGAATTTATATCGGGGGACATACTGCCACCATCACCATATGTTGGGTTAAGCCCAGATTGTGTCGCGGAACGCGGGTGTTTCCATGTAGATTCATAAGCGTGCACAATACACCAGCATCTGCCGCCTCATCACCCGGTTCTGGTAAATGATATTTGCTGAGCCCTGCCCCTCTCCAGAAAGGAAGTTGAGTCTTGAACGAATAATTGACCTAACTCAGAGAGCACCCTCACATACCAACTCCCGCTAAGCCTGGCTCGCGGCGACGAGACCCGAAGTGGCCCACCAGGATAAGAATGGCCTTATTCCCGTCCCTGCTCGTGCAGACCATGAGTGTAACGGACCCAAACGGGTCGAGCATGGAGAGAGCTCGAGGTGCAAGAGAACGTTTATGTCGTATGTCATGCTGCTTGAGGCACGGTTCGAGTTATGATTCAAGAGGTAGAATCCTGAGTGACGTGGTAAAAAAACACCCCGCGCCTTCTGGATGTGGGGCAGGGAACGGTGATGCACCGCGGCAGACGCAAAGCACGCTGACGATAGACGGGCCCCTGGGGACGATGATTTACTGCAGTTTAGAAGTATGGAGAATGGATTGAGATAATGGAGGGCGTGCTGGCCATCAAAGTTGGAGTGACCGCCCAGTGATGTTTGAACCTCGAAAGTTGATCGAGTCGGGAAACCACGTTTGGGATGGTTTGCGCAGGCTCGGAGCATTTGACAAAGACTCGATTATGGGAAAGCCACGCGGGACTGTATTGTACGGATTAGAAATTAGAGCAAATAGGTGTAGCCTACAGTATCTGATAATTGTGAGAATGGATTGGGCCTTGAAGAGCGCTCAGGTGAGATCGATGACTTCTGACTTCACTCGCGGATCCGCCACAGGTTCCACCTTGACCTTCTTCCTGGTGCGTTTCGCTCTGATCAGATTAAGTTGGTTCTGTTCATGGGATGTTAGCACATATAGGGTAGATTAAATGGAGCCCACCTGAAGCTCTTCTTGCTGCCGTTGAAGCTCCTTCTCCTGCTCATCTTCCGAGTCGCTGGGTTCAACGGCATCGGCGGTTCGCTTCTCTGGCCTATCCGGTTTAGGATCGAGGGGCATAATGCCCTCCGCTTGGAGATAGTCTATTCTCAAAGTGATGTGAATACCAGAGGAGGCGGATAAGGAGCACGTTACCTCGTGGACGGTATTTGAATATGAAGGACATGATGCGTTGTTGCCGCTGCGTGTGACCCCACAACGTGGTTTCAACAACAAATTCTTCACCAAGGCTATAAATAAATTGATGTCGATATGTGCCAGGATACAAATATGTAGGAGACACGAACGCAACCCGGTGGGAGATGGCTTTCTTGGACTGTTCATGGATTTTGCTTGGTAGAGTCGAAGATTCAGAACTGCCATAGGAAGTCAGCTTGATATCAGTTGCGGTCCAGATTTCAAGCTTGATTTCGCCCAGGCCTTTCAAATCCAAACCGAGATGGGTCTCGTCATCTGCAAGTACAATGATCAGCTGTACAGTGAGTTTTATAAATGCATTACCCGTGAGCTCCATTCTCGAAAATACCAATGGTCTTGCGGATGTGGACGAGACGTATTTGTAGGACAATGTTTCAGTATAGGCTTTGTCGCTATAATTGAACCCCTCAATGTTGTTCCCATCAATCCACACAGATGTCGATAGTACTTTTGGATAAACGGGAACAGTATAGTTCACTGCAAATTTCTTTCATATTTCAATCACATCACGGCGCCCAGAAGTGCAAGCGACCCACTTTACCCACTTCAGACACGATCCAACAGGACACCACCTCCTCGCCCGAAGCCCCGAACTTGGTCTCTTTCCCATACTCAGAGAGCCTGACACCATCAATGCTAATCCACGCGGAAAAAATATCTGGGCCTGTGGCTGACATGGTTCGAACTCCTCAATTGCCGGAACAATGTCCAGGATGCCTGTTTTGTTGCGCTTGTGCTTGTTTGGCAATAGTGCCTCTACACAACAAACGGCTTCGACTGGCAGGTTCAGGACGGTACCCACTGCCGTTGCTGATCCGAACTGCTTATTCCTGGCGGCCAAAAGTCATTGGGGTACGGTAATCTCATCAAGTATTGTCACCATTCGACACTACTGCCCGCCAAGCCCTGAGCCCGCTCCGACCCCCCAAATTTCAATGTTCATCACCGCTGAAATCCCTGAGAATAACGCAACTGTCAAGCTGACACCCCCAAATATTCATCCGCGACCTACATCGAAACCCCCAGTCAAGTGAGATCGATAATCTCTCTCCTCACGGGTGACGCGGCCGAGGGCTGATGTCCCAACTTCCGCTTCTTGGAACGCTTTACCCCAATATGATGTAACCGCGCCTGTGACAAGTATTGAAACTTGGATGAAGAATTTCGAAGATGATCAT
>QGOG01001658.1:0-18848 GCA_003313185.1 Collybia sp. MG36
GGGGCCGTGAGCGTAGGTGGCCGAGGTGAAGGGGGGGTCGTGCGCGTAGCGGCCGGGGTGGAGGAGTCGTGAGTGTGGGTGGCTGGGGTGGAGGGTGCAGTGGCAGTGCGCATGGGCAACCGAGGTGAAGAGGCCGAGGTGGAGGGGGTGTATCAAGGTCCAGGATGGTGGGTTGAATGATCGAGGCGGTAGGAGGAGGTTTGGGGCACCGGGATGGGAGGTGATCTGGCGTTGTTCTTGTCGTCGTTTTTGGTGCTGTTCACGCCATCTTCGTTGTCGCTGTCGGTGCCGTTAGCGCCATCGTTGTTGTGACTGTTGGTGCCGCTGTCATCGTTGGTGGGTGCCGTTGTTGTTATTGTTGGTGCCGTTGTCGTTGTTGGTGGGTGCCGTTGTTGTCCTTGTTGGGCCATTTTGCTATTCATGTCATCGTTGTCACGGTTGCTGTAATTATCGTAGTCGTTGCTGTCGTAGTCGCTATTGTTGTTGTCGCTGTTGTTGTTGTTGTTGTTGTTGTCGCTGTTGTTGTTGTCGCTGTTGTTGTTGTTGTTGCCGTTGTTGTTATTGCCAGTACTGCTGCTGTTCCTGCCATTGTTGCTGTCGCCATCACCCGGTGCTGCGAGTGGGTCAAAGGGGCGGTGGCAACTTGCGCGTTCACCCCCCGGCGATGTACGGATCCCCGGGCGGTCACCATCGGTGGGTTTGGGACAAGTTGAGAATTCAAACGATAAAAAAAAGACAGCTTACTCACCATTCACCAGATCCGAGGGCTACTGAAGGAACACTACCCAAAACAAGCCTGGGGCACTGGGTGACCGCTGGATGTGTCGTTGAGGGCCCATGCAATGGATGAAGATGACGACGAGAGGCACGAGCGACGCCTGCAACCGGTTTTGGGCGGAGTTCCAATGGACTTGTTGGAAATTCTTGACGTCGCTTCACCTTCCAGTTCAAGTTTCACACGGTTTTTCAATCAAAAATAAGTGATTTATTGAGTGAATTAGTATGTTTGGAGACTCAGGTGAAATTCATTTAATAATCACTACATCATGAAACACGAGTGACTTCTGTTTCACTCACCTTTCACCATTTAAATGGGTGAAACATGAATTTCACTCAGGAGGGGTATGACTTTCACTTGCTTTTTCTTCTTCAGTGATGTACACCTCCATAGACCCATGCATGAACTATGGAGGCTATATTGACATGGTACATGTCTACATAGACCTATGTAGACATGCCCTGAGGTCTACAGGTGTCTATGTAGATATGCCCTGAGGTCTACAGGTGTCTATGATGTCTATGTAGATGTGTTGCAGGTCTACAGATGTCTATGTAGATATGTTGCAGGTCTACAGATGTCTATGTAGGTCTATGTAGATGTGTTACAGGTCTACTGATGTCTATTTGGTATATGAAATTGGGGCTGGTTACATAGGTCTACACATTAACTGGGTGTTTTACTTGAGAAAATGTTTTTTCCTGATGTATTGAGGTAAATACAGAATTAATGGCGGTGTAGAGGATTAGCCTAAACAAGCCTTGTAATAATGGACGACCACGTGATTCGTTCACTCTTATACGGCTCTCGGATCTGGAGGGTCAGGTGTGCTAGTGGTGCGCCAACAACAACCAACCACCAATCCGTAGCGATTCGCAAGCCCCTCGTCTCATAGGCTCAAAATCAACTTCAACACTCCTTAATCAAGTGAAATATTCAGTTTCGTAGCCCTTCGTCGCACGAAAGTCGTATGTGCAACGCCCGCAACCTCGAGACCCGAGCCCCCCGCTGCATCTAAATTCTGCATAGCGGGCATCGCTCAGTCCATCTACCAACGGGGAGTATTTCAAGCAGGTTCTGAGTACTAATCTCCCCACGCTAGCCCGCCAAATTGCCAAAAGGGAAGGCCGAATCGGAAACATTTGGATGATCTGGGGTCGGACGCGAGGGGGTAACGCGAGAATGTCTTGCACTAAGGGGGAACATAGGTGAGAATACAGCTGTTCATGGATCATTTGTCAAATTTGGACTGCACACAACCAAGAATATTGAGGATTTTCATTGGTGGACGGGAGCCGGTGAAAGCTGGACAACTCATTCTGCATCCTCAGGGCTGCCTTATCCCTACCTACACTCGGCCTTTGGTGCACTGGCTTACACCTCCCACATCGTGCGCCCACCATCACCCTACTCGTCATCAGGGTCTCCTCACATCGATGCGGCATTTATCCACGGTACGGGGCAATTACAACGAACACGACACGCCCATTCGATTCCATAAAAGCGCACTTTGTGTGCCACTGAAATGCCTCCGAAATTTCTATTCTTGGCGGAAAGAAATAGGCCCCGTTCATTGCACTCACCACCGATATTGTGCTGTGACTTGGACCACGCACTTGTCATGTATGCGTCTGCTTGCAAACCAATTCAACTATTTTCTCTAATGATTACTGTGGAAATTGACATAAGAAACGACGAAATTTCTCCACCCGGCACTGTAGTGTGTCATCAGGCGTGATACCGAATCCATCATTGTAAAACATCATCATGTCGAGGATGTCACGATGTTGATAGTCGCAAATGTTGGATTTGAACTCTGGGGGAAGCGTTCCAGTGGCCGGTGGCTCAAGAGGGGCAACAACGTCCGCAAGAACATCGGGATGAAGTGATTGTGCGGCTGCCTGGGCTAATCCAAGCCCGTGACCGGATTTCTGTTTGAGTAGAGGTCGTCAACGGTGGGATATTACATGTCAACTGCCATATGAACTCACAAACTTTCGTAAAGGCCAGTGAGTTTCGTGAGGCAAGCACCGCGAATTGCGGTAACTAACTGGGACGTTGGCGTCTGCTGCCCTGAGAATACCTGGAAGGTCGCGAATCCTTAAGGCAATTATGCGAAGTTGCTCTTCTAATGATATCGTTTGAGGCCGGGTATGGGCAGTCGTGTGTTCTGATCAGGTTTCTGGTCAGCCAGTCACAAAGTATAAATCGCCAAGGGCGTACCTGCCACGACCTCCGATCCCTCCGTTTCTGATGCTACATTTTTATTAACCGTAGAGACAGGATCGCCCAATTCTGAACAACTAGCGTGTCAAGAGATTAGGGTGCAACATTCGAGATCAATTACCTGCCAATATCTCCTTCAGGGGTTTCGAGACTCCTAAATCGTGAGATATGACTGGGTCACCAGCAGTAAATTCACAGTCAGGATATAGAACTAGGTTTCTAAGCACTGCGGGAGGGGTGGAGGAGTAAGTGGGGGGTGCGGCCATAGTATACGGTCTTGGGGCAGTGACGGTTTGAAACAAGCTTGGACATAACGCATAGTGCGACACGCGATGAATGTGAGACTCAGAAATATATACAAACAGTTCCAGCAGTGCTGCACAACGGCAGGGGTCTTGAGGTTGTTGGTACCCCAGGTCTTGGGACTTGCGCCGGACGACGCACCCTCGGCGACCGACATGGTCGCGACCGGGGCTTAGTAACAAGCGCAGTGCGAACAGGCAGCCCGGGGCTCCTGAGGAATCAAGAGACTGAAGAATGGGGGGAAGTGAGGTATGTATGATATACTAGTTCCTTGAATGAAGCAGTAGGGAAGTGGTGGCTGAAAATCGTGCCAGCGATGGCGAATACTCACCATGCCCGGAGGTGATATTGTGTGTTGTCTCGAGGTAAATACCAGCGTGTGCGCCGAGCTGCACCATAATCATTCATGGCCGCTAATGAAGATACGCTCCCAAAAAAAAACCTGTTTCACCTGAAGCCGACGACTCGGGCCCGGCGGCTCGGGGGGAAATGAGGTCAATGTGAATTTGGCAGCTCTAAAATTGAAGGCAAATCATGAGGAAGATGGGGCACCTGATGGGAGCGCGCAACCATGCATATGCTCGAGCAGCGCTCTCGTACATAATTATAGTTCTATCAATAGTCACATTCCACATAAGAAGTCAAAAAACTTCTCCCGACGGGTCTTCAACGCATCAACCGGCAAAATACCAAAATCATTGTTATAAAAAATAACCATTTCGAGGATCTCCCGGTCCTCATAATTCTGAATGACTGGGTTGAAGTTGAGGGGTGCTGTTCCGATCGGCGGTGGAACGGGAGGGACAACCATGCCCAGTAAAATCGTGGAAGGGAGGCATTGCGCCGCGGCCTGTGCTAGTGCATATCCATGACCGGGTACCTGTCAAGAGAGGCGTTCAGTGGCGAGATATCGCATCGAACTGTTGCATGCGCTCACGGTTTTTTGTAGAGGCCGGATTTCCAGCCGCCGAACGTTGTGGGCACTCAGCCGCGTGTTTATGGCTACTGCCACAAGTTGATCCTGAAGGGCTTGAAGGCCGTTTCCGATGACACCAACCCACTGCACAAGGTTGGGGGAGAAGACGGCCGTGGAACCTGTTTGAGTCAGTCACAAAGCCAAATCAAAATTGTAAAGTGCATACGCGCGGCTTCAATAGCCCCTATCCTCATCTCCGCACTTTCAATGACCGCGTCCGTGATCCAATCATTCCCATTATTGAACCCTAGCACCAACTATGTCATACGCGGCACTCGATCTAAGATCAAGTAAGTACCTTGTTGGGCTTTCAGGGCATTCACGACTGCGCGCGCATGGTTTAGGTCGCCGGGGAGGATAGCGTCACCCGCAGCGATTTGGCGGTTGAGGTCGACGCCTCCCGGGTTCAGGATTTCCGGTACACCAGGGTTTGCATGGTGTAAACTTTGGATTTCGTGGGTATATGTGAGAACAGGTGCAGCCATATGTTACGTTACAAGAGATGATGACGGTTTGAAAGAGGATTGGGGTAAGCCACGGTCCCACTTAAATAGGTGAGCGTCAGAAAATATATGCAAATAGACATCGCAGCGCACACGCTCGTCGGGATATATCTAAGACTATCTCGACGCGATACGCCAGCCAAACCGCAAAAAACCGCCAAGAAACACCCAAAGAGCCTGCTCGCGCCAAGAATATCTCAGGGCGCACTGCCGCCGCGCATATACCAGGTCTAACTGGGTAAATTACTTATTTATACTTTCCTATTGTACCACCGTCCATCCAACCGCTGAGCGCTGAGCGCTAAGCTCCGAGGGCTACAGGTTGGACCAAACGCACTCAAGACTTGGTCGTACTCGGAGGTAACATCTACGTCTGCCAAATCATCGGCCACGGACTCTGATATTGGCGTGTAAGCACCCACTAGATCTGTCGATTCAGTTGCTGAACTTTCCGGTAGAGCTGCTTGGGTTTTGTTGATAGCCATGTTTCCAGAGAGGTTACCTTTGGCGATTCTGCGTTCGAGATCGAGTCGGGAGACTAAAATGTTAGGGTGAGTAAGCCGATGAATTGGCGGGTGAAGCGATGTGGGCGGCTTCATCAAATGCGTAAGCAGAGAACGCAAATTTAGAAAAGATGGGGTCCTCTGCTTACCATGATATTTGGTATATCCTCCAATCACTTCTCGACGCGTTCCCATACACTCTCGCAGCAACCGCTCGATCCGCTTCGGGCCCTGACAGAAAAACCGTCAGCTTGAACCATTGCCCGGTCGCTCCTCGTGGGATCCACCTCACAGTTCCAAACTAGGATCAGTGGTAGCCTCAACGCGACGTTGGTCGTCCAAGATCTTGTGTGGCCATTGAACCTGGGATCCGGGTGCGTCGAGGGGGGAATGATGAGATTGACGGGTATGAACATGGGCTCGATTATTTATGGTGTGTGTGGCGGGTAACACACCTCCGAGAACGGTTCGGCCCTAGCGTACGGGTCAAATATATCAATTTTTTTCGCGTTAGAACTCACTCCATGGGGACGTCAGTGGTAGTCCGCTCGTATTTCAAGACTTGGGGACCATCTAGGAGGACCGATAAGCGAACAAACAGGCGGATAGATGCGAGACCGATACCCAGATTCACCCACCAAGGGGAGCATATTAACTGGGGGTGGATGTGTGGGTGAGCATGAGATTTGGCTGGGGTAGATACCCACTTTCGAACTGCTGGGAAATGACGTCAAGACGAGATCCTAACTTGAGGTATTCTCACGGACTCAGTCTTCCCATCGTTGTCGTCCTTCTCGTCTACTTCCCTATTCTCTCCGGCTTTCTTCCCGACCCTCTCACACCCGCACCCCCTCTAGACTCCGCCCTCAATCCCGGCGCACTTGTGTGATCGCCTACCGCCCACAGCAGCTCGATAGCACCTTTATCATAAATTTTCGACGGCATGATCAAAGGATGTTTTGCTGTCCAAGTCGACTAGATTTACATCGATGCTATCTCGAGTCGGGAGGAGCTTTTGAGCAGTGTTTGCTGGGGGAGGCGGACGTGGACGTGAGATGAGAAAAAGCGCAAGCGCGGTGCATTCGGACGAGAATAGTCACGGTGCTCAGGGCGTATTGATCGGTGGCGTGGGAAAAATATATCAGTAGGGTCCCCGCACGCAACCGCAATCTTTCCACGGAATCCTACCTGCTGGTGCTGAGCGCTGAGCGCTGATACATTCCATAAATAAGCCGGCGCGCCATGTGCATAATTGGGTATTCAATAAAGCCCTCCTACCTTGGCAGGAGTCGCTCATTATTCGGGGCAGATTTTCACCAAAACCCCGCTGAGGTGGTAGCCTAGCGGACGGTGGATATCAGGCTGACGGTGGATAAGTAACGATGGTGCATTCATAGTAGGAGGGCTTACTGTTTCCGTTTGCAGTGAGCGCATACGCGGCGTTGGATGTGGATCTCGACGCGGTGCACACGCGCGGCACCACACCACTCGTATACAGGCCGCCCGTACAAAAAGACTGCCCACTGGGGTTCCGAGAACCCAGGGGGGCATTTTGGTACTCCAGCAGCGCGTCGGGCAGTCTTCCAGACACTGGAAAAGTTGGGAGCACCCAATGTTCCACGAAGCGCCTTGTTTGTCCGGCCCAGTGAGATGAGGTCCCTGAGAGTGAGATAGCCTGCAATCTGGAGCCCGATGCTATCAGATCTCTGGCCCGGAATCAAAATGCGTCACGACTAGCCTCAAACATGATATCCAAAGGAATTGAGAGGAGAAGATCGACACAGTCTGGTGCCCGCTCCATGCAATGCCTTTGAGCACTCCCGTCTTGCGTGTTGATGCCTACATGTCCACAGTCAGAATTCCAGTAGTGTGCGCGAGTAGGCGAGCAGACCATCATTCCCACCCCCGCCGGCGCCACTGCTCCCCTCATTGTTTCGGCTCCTGAGGTTTTCCTGGCTCATTGGTTCATCCACGGCGGCGAACACACAAGTCGATGCTATTTATATTGGGGTATGATTGCCGAATGACTCAGGCCAAATGAAATTCAAACTGCTCCTTCCCGGACCGGTTTCCCAACTGTGATGCTGTGGTCTTGGAAATGGTACCATACACGAGGAGTGAGACTTCGTTTAATTCGCATCTTTTTTCTGATCCTCGCGCTAGCTGGGGGCTGGGCCTCATACAAGTATGGTGGAAATTATTTCTGGGCGCCCGACATCAAGCGCGTTCGTGCAGAATGGGCGCTCCTGCAGGGCGATATCCAGGCGCATGTGGAGGGTGCTGAGGAGAAGGCCGCCACATATCAGGCACAGCGGGTTCTCGAGGTAAAGCGCATCGCCGAGGTGCGTACGCGATCGATGGCGTGCTTCATCACTCACTCAATCGCCCGCCTCAGCATGCCAACAAGTACCACTACAGGGTGCGTCATATCGGGAAAAAATCACGCAAGAAGGCAATAGCCAAGCAGATGCTGCGATTCGGCGCGTATGTGCTCGGCGCGTTCCGGAGCGACAACTGACCCCAGGGTGTCTGCAGAATCCAGACGCGCCTCCTCGCGCTGGGACACGACGCGCGGGACATCAGCTACACCGCGTTTTACCCGCCAGAGTTCCAGCGCGGCAATGAGCTCACCGACAAATGTAGGTACAGATACTGCGGAGATTTTACCGCTGACATTGCATTAGCATGGGCGCATATGCACGCCGAGGCTTTGGCACTAGTTGAATTACGTCGGGATGCCCGCCTCGAGGGAGAACAAATCTTGCATCGGTTTGGCCGCATCAGGGTGTTGCAAAGACTGTACCTGAAACACGTTGAGACTGTGGCCCCGCGGGAATGGTGCTACCTCCCTACTATCTTCGAGCTGGTCGAACTCCCTTTATATAAGGGTATCATTGATGCCGAGAGCAGCCTCGCCGTATCTCCACAGAATTTCCTGTCCGCGGGGCAGTTGCCTATGGTCATCCCGGAGTGGGCTCCGGCCAAGAAGGCAAGACTCACAGCCGCGCTGGGCCCTCGATCTGGGATGGTCGACAACCCACTGGATCTCGCGACGTCGGTGTTCGAGTGTGCCAACAGTGCTTGCGTAAACAAAGCACCCGAGGGACACACTGATGAAGGATGGCAAAGGCAATACCCACTCATCTCATGGGAGATCATTGCCGCTCACTCTTGCCAACCCATCGGCCAGTACAAGCTGGCATTTCCCTACACCTCCACGAGCGTAGGCGTTTCGCATCTGGGTGGAATCGTGGCAGCAGTGCTAGTGCGGGAGGCCGGTCTTGACACGGCTTTGGCTATTGCCACGCAGATGGACGAACTGGACTTGCGCTTCTCCTGCTTAGAATGTCTACCCCTTGCGGGAAAGAGCGGGCGGAGAGTAGGTTATCCTTGGAAATATGCGGTATGTATACCTTCTGTCCCTCTATTTGAATAATCATGATTTAGGTCATGCACGGTATGAGAACACAACATACGACCTGGAACAAGATGTCTCCCATAGAGACGGTATATGTCAGCTTCAGGGACTGGCTCAGATCCTGGCGGGGATCGTGGTCCTGCAACCACTGTGCCGAACATTTCAACAAGAGGTGTGCGAAATCTGAAGTCCTCAAGCATTTGAAAAATGTGTAAGTATACGTGAGGTGGCACCGGTCGTCGCTGATTATTTCTACAGGCATGACACCGTGTCCCCAGAGAAGCCTGGGGACTTGTTTTGGTGCCCCGGAGAGCAATACATGTCCTCGTCCAATCTTGGTTCGATCAAAATCATCGAGCCTGCGCCCACAGATGTGGAAAATGTAACATCGATTCTATAACTCTTTGGTAGAAGTTCCTCAGCTAACTATAGTAGTGGAAATGACTATCTTGTCTTATAATTTGGGGCACCCGCGAGTTGTTGTCTATGGATCGTCACGCCAAATATATCTTGCGCGGTGCGCGAAGGAGGGCGGGCGAAAAGATAAAGGATAACTCAACTAATGGTGCCTGTGCTTCTTTTTTTCTAACGCCTATGAGATGGTGCAAATAAAATTCAGAAACCTTTACAGTGCCTAGCGCTTATCTGGATAACTTGAGAGGTATAGTATGATCATCAGTACATGAAAAGCATCGAGTACATCTGATAGGATTGTCCATGAGCAAGAGTTCATGCCAAGAACCGCGGCTACACCACATCTGAGGGCACAACAGCATTTTCAGTCGAAGCGAGATCAAATACAGCAGGGATGCGGTGGCATGCGGGGTACCAAAATAGGTCCGATGGTTCGGTGGGAAATGTGATTCCATGTCTAGGGCAGAAACGGTCAGCGGCGCCAGGTGGTATGTTATTAATAATGTTAAGTATGCGTACTTATTGTGCAGATGACGAATGACAGTATCCTTGCTACGCCAGAGGTTGAAATGGTCCGCACAGTGATTGCAGGACCATGCCGACTGGTTGGGCGAACCATCTACTTCGGCTTGTTTGATACGCTGCGCGTCTTCAGGGGCCATTTTATGCCATTTGACATGTTCCGTTGTCATGCCATGCTCGACCTATACCTGGGTTCATTGAAGCATATTATGGCGGAGTGGTGTACATACCGCGGACTTCCAGGGGTACCCTATCTTCCAACGAGTTCCCAGGACAAGCGGAGGGCATTCTAGGCAGGCGAAGCGAAGGTCCAGTGCATCCATCTCTGTGATGGTGGCTGACGATGGATCGAGACCAGCGGCGCGAACTAACGAGGACGCAGTACTTGCACCCAGAGGTGAAAAACTGACGTGCGTCGGATTGTGCGATGCTAAAATATAATGGGTCGTCGCTTGGCAAGAGTGGGCAGAAATTGCTTCCCACGAGATAAGTGCTCGTGTCGGTTGGCCAGACCAGGGGCCGTTGTGGCAGCGATTGCTTGCGCATTGAAACACCGACGTTGCCAAATTCAATGGGTCATCCACTCCTCCGGGCAATGGCCCGGAAGAACCTAGCATAGATATTATCCCTGCCTGTTTAGTGGAAATCCATTCTGGGATGAGAATAGGTAACTGCGCCATGGCTGGCGCGAAGGTCGATGACGTTACGGTGACGCTTGCATCGGCTTCCACGATGTCATTGAACGCAGGGAGCTCGACTAATTCATAGATACTTGGAAGATAGCACCATTGGATGGGAGCTAGAGACTTCGCATATTCCTGGAATAAGGATTGCAGTGTCGTGGTGCGCTGTTGCCGACGGTCGGTCCGCTCCCTCTCGAGACGACTGTCCCGGACGGATTCAACCAAAAGGACAGCCTTTGGCTGAATGCGCGCCCAAACTAAACACCGATGCGTCAACAGTCAGACAAGGCAACCTAGAAGTTGTTCGCGTACATTGATCAGTGAACTCGATGTCTTTGCAGAAGGTTGGCGTGGTCAACTTGGAATAATGGATATCCTGATCCTCATACCCCAACCCAAGAAGCCGCCCTCGGATCCTGCGAACCGGTCAGTCAATCCCCCCGTGTCCATCGCCAAGACGTACGCCTTGAATCGCGCCGCCTGCTTTTCTTGCGCCTCCCCACGCGACTCCCACCTGACTCGATGCAGCCAATCGTCGCAAACATTGGCATGCTGTGAGACTTAGTGAGGCTGCTGAATCATCATAAATTAAGGATCTACCTGATCGATGCACTCGGCTTCATCAATTCGCCGCTTCCTATACGCAGTGGCCGCTGCCCTCGCACCTTTCACGTACATGTGGATATTCCCTTGTAAAACCGTCCACTCGGACGCAATGCGTTCGACATCAGATGCCCAGAAGAACTTGCCAGGAGACTGTGGGGAACGGCGGGGCCTCCATCCGCCAGCTAGAGGTGCATGTGAGGGAGACGACTTCGAGAGCAGATGCGCGGGCCCTACATCGTGTGTAGGGAACCATGTCTATGATTTCCTTCTCATAGTGCGGAAACACCTTCTCGAACTTCACAGCGGGCACCAGGCTGATGGCGAATTATAGGTGGGGAGGCACATTTCGAGGGCCAGTGGCTCACTTTTGCTTCTTGCAATGAACACAAACCCGACGACGGATGCCAAATTCAATGTTATGTACGTTCCTAGCGTCACATTGTTGGCAAACGGCTTCCCCGAACAAGAGAGATGCCCATTGGGGTTCCGAGAACCCCGGAGAACAATCTGGTGCCCCAATCGCGTTCCTGGCGGCCTTCCAGATCAATGAGGCGTTGGAAGAATACAGAGTCCTCTGGAACGTCTTGCTCGTTCGGCTCAATGCAACGAGGTCCCTAGGTGACAAATGGCTGGCAACCTGAATGGCCGATGATGTCAAATCGTATCATATGTTGAGCTGAGCGCAACGCGACCAACCTCGAAGATGATGTCCAAGGGCATCGAAAAGAGAAGCTCTAGACACCCCAAGGTCCTCTTGCCCGGAGCCCTGCCTTTAGCCCGCGCGCGCTTGCGTTTCTTTGGGGCACGACCCCTGACAGTGCCTAGTTGACCCGTTAGATACTCACTGGGACTCCAGTAAGTAAGTGGAAGAACCGTAGTCGCTGTCGTCCCCACTGGTTTCTTTGATACTCTCATCGGGCTCGGACTCCTGAGAGGTAGTTTGAGGGCGTCTGGGGTTTTGAACCTGGTTCCTGCCTGTGCGCTTGGGCTGACTCCTAGGCCCGAGTTTCTGCTGGCTTCTTGTATTGACCATTACTTGTGAACTATGCAAGTTCTTGGATGTTCGATTTGGGCTTTATAACGGACGATGTCGTTGGTGAGTCATGGCTGTGCGTGATGGTGCATAGGGTCAACAAGTCAGGGTCGCAAGAGTTCATGATTCATGAAGAATAAATATTCCACGTGAACCCAAGTAGTCGTGGTATTGACTCATCTTGAATGCACTGTGGCCCAGTAAGACAGAGTCAGACCATCGACGTAGACGGCCACCAATGCCCACCAGCCTGAAACCTCCTTGGACCTTGACTCCTGGGTGCCGAATGTGTGAGTGCCAAAAAGGAATGCCCATTAGCCGGCTTGAACGACTGACCTCGTCATTACAAGTGACGCGCTCTACCACTGAGCTAAACGGGCGTTATCCCTTAACTTTTCAACTCCATCATATCACTAATACGTTACAGACTCCAGAGACGAACCTGGTCATTTCACCACCACCCCGGCCAACTTTTTGCTTTTTATCATTTCAAGCTATTCATATTTTATTGTACATTTATTTCCTCCGTACGCACTGAATACTTGGGAGACCCCATTCGCGACATCAAAGCTAAATTTACAAGTCACTAGGAAGGCTGGGAAGGGGGAAGCCTCCTTCCATATGTTCAACCTGGGGGTGGGTGAGCAACAAATAGTCGGTGCTGCGTCTGGCGGACGTACGTAGTGTCTGAAGTGCACTTTCTTTCCCACAACAGTGATCTCCTCAATCTCCTTCTGTGTGAGCAGGTCGGGAAGAAGCGAGGTTTCCCCAAGACGCTTAATCCTCCCCGGGTTGCTGCTAGCGGATACGGCCACGACCCCTTGGGCGCGGGTCCACAGAAGAAGAACAGTAGCGATGTCGATGGACCTTCCGGTCTCCTTTGAGAGTCGCCCGGCAATGCGCTCGAGGATCGGCTTGATTGGCCCGCCTGTGGGGTGCTTGAGAATCGGCGTCAAGGGTCCATACGCCTCCGTAACAATTCCATGCTCCTTCTGGAGAGCAAGCAGTGGCTCGAGGTGAGTCAGTACATATGGATGGAACTCGATCTATTGTCTAGAATGTTCATAAGCTGTGGGTTGCAAAGTTGGTCAGTGCGTACCTGGTTGACGACAGGTTTATACTTCGCATCCTCCAGAATAATTTCCATTTCGTGGGGCGGGAAATTGCTGACACCGATGCTCCTCAGTCTCCCCTCAGACTTGAGGTCCTCGAGCAATTTCCAGAACGCCTTCAGCTGCCCCGGGGCTGCCACGGCGGGGGTGTGGAGGAGGAACAGATCAGGGACGAACCCGAGCTTCTCGATCGATTCCTCGATCAACCCAGTCACCTTTTCCAGGGGGACGGGTGTATCGAGGTTGGGAGTCGACACTGTAGAGATGCGTCAATAGACACCAGGCGGGAACGAACACGGTGCGTGCATTTCGTCGTAACATACACATCACCCCGGCTCAGTGAGGATTGGGATACAGTATCACCCGTCTCCCTTTCCGTTCCATACGCTTGGGCTGTGTCTATGTGGCGAACCCCTGCACTAAGGACCTGGAGGCCACGCTCTACAGGGCCCCCGTTTCCCCAACCGAGCCATGGGATTGTGGTTCCATCGAGTAACGTGAAGGATGGAGTTGAGGGTGCCATGCCGGTTCGTGGATCTATTCAACAGCTTGACTCCAAACGCTGGGAAAACTCATTTTATAGGCGTCAGGGATTCGGGTGGAGGAGACCCGTCCTATTATGATCCCGGGCCGGCGGGCGCATGATCATCGTTGGGTTACCGTTTTCGGCAACATGTCAGCAGTGCCAACAGCCCGTCAGGCAGCTAAATCACCCAGTATATAACATAGTGTACGTGTTGCCGGCCATTTGAAATACAGTCCTCCTGAGGGTGAGATAATCCATCACTGACAGCGCAGTCACCTCGCCATTGCCAGCTCGGCGCCGGCCAGCATTCTGTTTTTCATCATTCATTCTCATGTTATCGTACACAGGTTCCATTGACACGCCCCATTCAGAACATCATGGCCAAATTTACAGGTCGCTAGGGAGGTCGGGGCAGGGCAAACCCTTTTCCATATGGACACGCTGAGGGCGGTAAGTAACAGAAATTCGGCGATACATCTGGTGAACGCACATAATGTCTGAAGTGCACCTTCTTGCCTACGGCGGTGATCTCCTCAATCTCTTCCTGCGTGAGCAGGTCGGGAAGAAGCGAGGTTTCTCCGAGACGCTTGATCCTCTCCAGGTCACCGCTTCCGGCTATAGCCACTGCCCCTTGAGCGCGTGTCCACAGAAGTAGGACGGTCGCAACGTCGATGGACTTTCCGGTCTCCTTTGAGAGTCGCCCGGCAATGCGCTCGACGATCGGCTTGATCGGCCCCCCCGTGGGATGCCTGATAAGTGGCGTCATGGGGCCATACGCCTCCGTAACAATTCCATGCTCCTTCTGGAGAGCAAGCAGTGGCTCGAGGTGAGTCAGTACATATGGGTGGAACTCGATCTATTGTTCTGTGGGTTACATTGGTCCGTGTCATTCTGCAGTGCGTACCTGGTTGACGACGGGTTTATACTTCGCACCCTCCAGAATAATTTTGAGGTCATGAGGCTCGAAATTGCTGACACCAATGCTCCTCAGTCTCCCCTCAGACTTGAGGTCCTCGAGTAGTTCCCAAACTGCCTTCAGCTGCCCCGGAGCCGCCACGGCGGGGTTGTGGAGGAGGAAGAGATCAGGGATGGATCCGAGCTTCTCGATCGATTCCTCGATCAACCCAGTCACTTTTTCCAAGGGGATAGGTTCGTCACTGCGGAGAGGGGACACTGCGGAGGTTTCGCGTCAATAGGCATAAGTGGGGGAACGAATAAGGTGCATGCATTTTGTCGTAACATACACATCAGCCCGACTCAGTGGGGATCGAGAGATAGATTCGGCCGTCTCCCTCTCCGTTCCATAACTTTGTGCTGTGTCGATGTGTCGAATCCCCGCATCGAGGGCCTGGAGGCCACACTCTACAGGACCTGCACTAGTTGCCTTCCAGTTCCCGTTCCCGTTTCCCCAAACAAGCCATGGAATCTTACTTCCATCAATTAACGTGAAGGATGTTGCCATGGTGCCAATGTCTCGAATTCCCGTCCGATCCAGGCCAGGGCACGCCGAAACACGAGAACTTCGTGAATGTCTAGTATACGCTGTTCCAAACGCGCGCAGATAAGTATAAGATTACATCGATGAAAATATACCACGTTACGTAATTACGGCGTCGACCGGTCGCTTTATGGCATCACGATGGTGGTTCGTGGATCCGTTCAATAGTTTGATTCCAAACGCTGGGGACAACCTGGGACAACTCGTCATATAAGTGTTGGACTCGGGGATTCCGTTCTGATGATATCGGGCTGGCGGACATGATTACCTTTGGCCATCGAGTCAGCGGGTTTTACTTGATACCGTTGTCGCAGCACACCAGGTGCTTACCCTCATATTCACATGATACTACACCTTGATAACCTCATGGCTTGCACGCTAGCGAGTCCCCCGCTGGCGGCGCTGGCCTTCTGGCTGGTAGTTACATCAACGTCTGGAAGGGTTTGACAAGTTGTGATATTAAATCAGTCCATTTATTCAGTAAGGGAACCCTCAACCAACGACAATTACAAGTGATGCGCGCAATGCACTCTAACTAGCAACCACTGAGCTAAACGGGCGGTGTGTCCTAGTCTTCAAACTCCATCATATTGCTAATTAATACTCAAACGCATCTCGCCAGCTTGGCGCCGGCCAACTTTCTTTTTCATCATTCATGTTATCGTGCACACGCTTCCTCGACACACCGCATCCAGAGCATCATGGCCCAATTTACAAGTCGCTGGGAAGGTTGGGGCGAGGGAAACCCTTTTCCATATGTTCGCCCTGAGGGTGGATGAGCAACGGAAATTCGGTGGGGCATCTGACGAACGTACATAATGTCTGAAGTACACCTTCTTGCCCACAGCGGTGATCTCCTCAATCTCTTCCTGCGTGAGCAGGTCGGGAAGAAGCGAGATTTCTGCGAGACGTTTGATTCTCTCCGGGTCTCCGCTAGCGGTTACAGCCACAACCCCTTGAGCACGTGTCCATAGAAGAAGAACAGTAGCGATGTCGATGGACCTTCCGGTCTCCTTTGAGAGTCGCATAGCAATGCGCTTGAGGATCGGCTTGATCGGCCCGCCTGTGGGATGCCTGAGAATCGGCGTCAAGGGTCCATACGACTCGGTAACAATTCCATGCTCCTTCTGGAGAGCAAGCAGCGGCTCGAGGTGAGTCAAGACATATGGATGGAACTCGATCTGTTGTCCATAATGTTCGTAAGCTCTGGGTTGGATTGGTCCGCGTCATTTTGCGGTGCGTACCTGGTTGACGACGGGTTTATACTTCGCACCCTCCAGAATAATTTCAAGGTCGTGGGGTCGGAAATTGCTGACACCGATGCTCCTCAGTCTCCCCTCAGACTTGAGGTCCTCGAGCAATTTCCAGAACGCCTTCAGCTGCCCCGGGGCTGCCACGGCGGGGGTGTGGAGGAGGAACAGATCAGGGACGAACCCGAGCTTCTCGATCGATTCCTCGATCAACCCAGTCACCTTTTCCAGGGGGATGGGTGTATCGCGGCTGGGAGGAGACACTGCAGAGGCACGTCAATAGACATCGGGCGGGAACGAACACGGTGCGTGCATTTCGTCGTAACATACACATCCCCCCGGCTCAGTGAGGATTGGGAGATAGCTTCACCCGTCTCCCTCTCCGTCCCATAATTTTGAGCTGTGTCGATGTGGCGAACCCCGGCGTCGAGGGCCTGTCGGCCACACTCTACAGGGCCTTTATTTGCCTTCCCGGTCCCGTTTCCCCAAGCGAGCCATGGAATTGTGGTTCCATCGAGTAACGTGAAGGATGGGGTTGAGGGTGCCATGGCGGTTTGTGGTCTATTTGATATTGACTCCAAATGCTGGGACAGCCCATCTTATAGGCATCAGGAAATCAGGTGGAGGGGCCGACGGGCGCATCAGTGACTATCTCCCCCGGGTTATTGTTATTGTGATCGGCAATCATGTCAGCAGTGCCAGCAGCACGCCAGATGCTCAAACCGCCCAATTCCACTGACGGTGTACGTATTACCGGTCAGCCAATGACCATACAGTTTCCCTGAGGGTAAAGATCTTTCATCAGAACTTTTACCCAGCTCCTCGTACCTTTATGTTCAATGCCTTTTGACAGCCTCGTGGTCCGACTAGTGGCTCGCACCTTGCACTGGCGAGTTCCCCGCTTGCAGCGGTGATCGATGTCCGTGCTAGCATTTGGAAGAAACTCAAAAATCGGCAGCTGCGATATGAGATCAGTTGATAACCATCATTCAACTAGGAAACCCTCGACTAATGGTCCCCTTCGCTGGTGTCTTGGTCATCCTTTCGAGCTGCTCGTGCTATTCGAGTGGGATAAGACCCGAGGTTGGAGCCGATCCAGTGCCTATTACCCGGTCACAGCACTCCCAGCGACCGCCCATAGATTGGGCCGCGAATGAGCCATATCGGGGATGAGCAGATCATCGCTCACAAATGTAGCGCCCATTCCGTCGCATCATGGTCATTTGTGATCACACCTCGAGGTATTGCTGTCAGCCGTCGCTTTTTGTTTATGGTTGGGTAAAACTCCGAGTACACAGGGCTCACAGGGCTCGACTCGCAAATGTCAAAACCCCATTGGTCGTAGTCCATGGAGCGCCCACCAACCGGTTACGCGATCGCAAGCAATAAGATGGCGCAATACGCGAATCTGGAGCTATGGGTCATCCAGTTGACATTGGATAGCGACCTGTACCTGAACACGGAGCATTAACGCAAGTTGGGATGTAATTGCGCAACCTGCCAAAAATTACGTCCGTCATGATTCTTTGATGTAAATGATTTGACTGGGGACCAATGTCCCATATTCAACCCTATATCTCGGCCAGCTCGTGTGTATCTGGTTGGCGGGGGTGGCAGAAAATGGGGTTTGGAAAAGGTAGAGTTGAATCTCGCGATCAGCCAAAGACCGCTGGGGTTTGTGATACTTACTAGAGTACTGGGCGCTCAGCATTATTTGGATATGGCGTCATGTCGGACATGTTTTCAACCCGGCTGTCGGTGTCAAAAACGCGATTGCCGGTTTCCTTCTGTCATACCTACCCGCGATCTCACCGAAACAGACGCCATATGGCGCGACCATGCCTTGGGCGTCGGCTAGACATACAACGTGTGCAATTCATTTGAATGGGCAGAGCTAGAATACACTTAAATCAGTCTCGAAATAAGCCAACCTTTTCCCAATAGTCCACCCATCGCTCCGCGTCCTCCTCCCCAATCGGAGAAAGCGTCTTCATAGTCACACTGGTAGCCTCTGCTTTATCAGTCTTGAACCTCGTCATACCCCCACTTTCCACGTTCTGCGTCCCGGTGGAGGAGTCGGGGTTGTAATTGGCTATCACCCGGAAAAAATCCAGCAATTTGATAGCCGGCTGTGGACATGGGGTTCACGATCGGCATGGGATTGCACATGAAGAAAACTCACAATCGATTTGAGGTCGTCGTCAGTGGCGCCCTTGGCTCGTTCTTCGAGCTTCCCAAACCACTGCTGGAATGGAATAATCGGCAGTGATTCATTGCCGGGCACTCTCCGTCCAAGTGCGCGGCCCATGGCTGTTATGATAAAATTCCACTCGACTGGGCGTGGATGCACAATATTCAGGACCACCGGAGGCTGATTTTTAGAGAAAGCGGTCTCAAGTAAAGCTTGAGAAACACTATCCATAGGAAGCCATGATACAACCTAAGCAGGTCAACCACTTCGTTATCAATACATTCTAGCAGATATTGATGACTAACC
>QGOG01001660.1:0-15564 GCA_003313185.1 Collybia sp. MG36
CACGCGTAGAAAAAGAAATGGTGCTGTGCTGATTGTGGTCGCATTGTTCGGGAATTTAGGGTTTACTGTTTCCGCCATGACCGTCAAGCTGAATACGAGATATGACAACACTCTGCATGTAGTTCTGCTGGACTGATAATTTATACCCAAATGCTGAGTGATGCATTGACGGCAGGGAGTTTGTCAGCCTAGGAAACTCGCGATGACAAGCCGTGAGCTATAAATAGAAAGTTGACTTCTGCCCTTGATTGTTTTTCTTTTTTTCTTCTTTCATTCCCATACGTTCATCGTTGACTGCTAGTAGTAATGATTCCAACAAAGGCTGAGGGGCGACGTGAGCCTTGTATATCACAAAGTTGTAAGAGAAAATGATGGGTGCCACGGTTGGACCCTTCGAGCCAATTTCAGCATTCGATCCATTTGAATGTGATACAATGGGCAGTGCATTTTACGGTAAATGCAGTATGGGGAAAACGTCACCGCTGTGTCCCAGAGTCGCGCGTGGGAGCGGAAGGTCATTACCCTTTGCCCTGACGAGGGCGCGCGTAGGCGTTCGCAGTATTTTGGGTGTCTAAGTTGGAACATGCTGGGTGCGTGAGGGGCCCGGGGTTGGTCGGGGGGCGTGGGAACGTCTCCTAGATATGTGCCGGCGTGTGGTGGAGTGGGAGACAACAGAAAAGTATCACTCACCAGCTCTCACAACCCGCGCTTGGTCCGGGGATTCGCGGGGGCCGGTCTTTGGAATTTTGCGCACTGTGCAGCCCGCGCCCGATGTCACCACTCTTTGAGACGCCGTCGCGCTTGCGGGAGCCGTGCTACGCCGCGGAATTGGAAATGTGAAGTAAAACCGGGAGGAGGGGATGGGCAGATATGTAGAGCGTGTGTGGTTTGCCATGGAGGTAGTGTAACCGGGTATCGATTTGATGCGGTTGAAGTGGCGTCATAATGTGCCCCTCGCGATGCAAAAAAATGGTGAGCGGTCACGGGAGCATTCAGTTTTGCGATACGGGATATGCAGTGCACTTGAACACAACGAGCGCTTGTGCGGCGTGTAGTAGGCACGACTGCACCCGGTCCCTGGCCAGGCTGGCCTACGACTGGTCTTATTCGTGACTCCCCTCCTACCGAGCAGCCGCATGTTCCTGACACAGGGTAATGAGATCGCACCTCGTGTCGAGCGTCGGCCTGCGTGGGTCGGATGTCAACAACAGGATGGGCTCGCGCTTGTTCTCGGAAAGCCTAGTCCCAAATGAAAGCCGATGTATCATGTCTCCCCGCTCAAGGTATCAGCTAATGAACCGCTCCTGGGAGAAGAAGGCGGGGTGGCCGCTTGCAGAGACTGACACGGTGTATCCACTGGTATGGGCCCTCCCGTAATACCACATGAGGTCAGCTCAGCGTGATGCCGCTCCTCGCGGGCCTCAATACCAATATCATCATCACAAGGTCCCTCATCCCACGCACTGTTCGACTGATGATTGTTTGGGTCACCAGGTGTCTTAACATTATGCGGGGATCTTAATATTTGGGATCGCTGTCGACATCTCCGTCTCGCGTCTGTGTGAATGCATTTTTAGGGCCGAGTAGCGCCGACTGATTGGTGAATGCCGCTGGCGCCCCGAGCTGTCCGTGAAATTCGCGACAGGTTTATGTTAGAGGGTAACACCGTGGAAAGCACTCATTCATTCGATCGGGACACTTCGCCCCCGGAGTCTCGCCAAGGCGCTCGGATTTCTCATTGACCCGCTTCAGCGGGCCCACGTTTTGATGTACCATGGGGACGGGAGGTGAGTGGAGCATTAGGAGTAACCCTATGTTCGGGATAGCGGCTATTGCGCGCCTTCAACTTGGATGATGGGAGCCATCAGCCCCCGCGATCGCGAGTTGACGGTTTACCCTATAACCACCTCATGTTACTGTATTGAATATGACTGGCTGTGATCCGCTCAAATCCCACCGCGGTTGTTACTGCTTATTCTCACCGTACCTTGTATTCCGGGGACCTTAGAAGACACAGGACAGGGGTCGTGGGAGGCTGGATGGAGCATAGCGCGCGTAAAGGGTAGCCACATGGATGAGATTAGGACAGGACATACATAAGACTATGCGTCAGTAGAGATAGGAATATTCCGGGCCTTTAAAAAGGCCATATGTCAATATCGGAAGCAGGAATTGAAATGCAGAGCAGCAGGATCCGAGTAGCAAGAAAAGCAGAGCCAAAGTTTGTGTTATAGTACTATTCGCAATTTATGCAACATGCGGCGGTCCTCATCAGAGAGGGGAGTGTATCCACCTGGGTTCCTAGCTTCAGGCGCAGCAGGGGGTCTTGTGGGCAGAGGTGGAAGTCTCCTCCCGTCCCCGCCTCCCTGCATGTACTTGGGATCTAGTTCAGTTGCCGAAGATAGACGGGACGACCTGGGTGCAGGGCTGGATGAAGACGTGGACGAAATGGGGCTCGAGAGTCCAGCGTGTGTGCTTCCCTGCATATGGATGCGGTGATGTCCTTCATCATGTGGCGGGGTGCCGTCGTCGCGATCACCTGAACGGCCCTGCCGCCGTGCGGGGTCCTTGCTGGTGTATATTCCAGAGGGGATGCTGATGTTTCGTAGGTACTGATAATCATCGACGACGGGCAAGCGAAAGTAGTCCTTTGCCTACACGAATTAAATATCATTTTTGGTCATGAGGAACTTGAAATGAAATGGCTCACCGAGAAATAGGCGACGATGTGCCATTTCCTTGTTTCGCCAGATTGTGGCAGGCGTACGATCGCGGAGTATGTTTGCTTTGTGAGGCCATCAGGTTTGGTGGGCCGGTTCCTCCGTTTTGGCTGCGAACCGTTTGATGAGGATGAGTCCAGCGCCTTTTGGGCCCTGGTGACAGTGTAAGGGTAGCACATGGATGGGCAGGTGGGGCACCCACCGTCTTAGTGCTTTGGCCTCCCTTTCTTCTGAGGTGATCTCGATTTTCTCCTCATAGAAGAGGAAGTCCCCTCTCAGTCGGCTTTGGGACCTACTCAATGTCAGCTCCCATGATAGAACAGAGATCGCTGCGTTTGAATTCACCATCGGCGACCATCAGTCCACCGTACAAGACCCCCGTCATCCTGGATCTCCTCCCAAACAAACACATTCCCACTCTGCAGCTCTTCCCGTTCACCAGCTAGCAGCCTTCTTTGCATCAGGGGCATTTTTCGCTGACGTACGGCTTCCAAGACCACCTGCGCATCATGAACATCACGGAGATCTGATATACCATGAGCGACGACCTCGACGATGGGGCTGTACTCACGCAGCAGGGGATGGGTGACCCCAGCCCTCAACGGGGGCAGTGATCGCAGTGAGGCAGACGAAGAGTCGGGTTGGGGGGCAATATTGCGCATCCCTGATGATGAGAGCATGTGGGCGGAGAAATTTGATTTCAGGTGTGCTTGTCAATGGAGTTTAAATGGCCGGTGAGCTGTCATTACTTGCGGCCTATCAACGCAGCTCTCGATTTTGTATCCGATGAATTGTAATGGCGCCTGCGTGAGATATAAAATCAGGACTACCGTGCAATTTTCCAGGGGACCAATAGGCAGAGGCATACTTACCTTATCGCTTGAATGTATCGATTGGAAGCCGCCCTAAAAATATTGGAATATATATAGGAAAACCCCGCAAGAATGAGCCTGGGGTGTACATCATGATATGTTGATTTCGAAGGACCAGAATAGTGGTTGCGAGGGGTGTCACCTCCAAGTTGAATAAATTCTCGACGAGAACGAACAGGCGCCACGCCGTTCACTCGCGGTCATGTGTTCAAATATTTGAGTTCTATTGAACGTTATTATTATTAGATTGACATCAATTCCAGAGTGGCAAACACTGACCATTTGAAAAGATCCCCCGAAACTCCATTCCCAAAAAGGCAGCATGCGGCAGGAAGGAGATAACAGACTATAAAAAAACGACTGCAGAAACAGTGACCAACCTAGGTATGGTCGCGGGACCTGCTCCCATGGCAGTGGAATATAACCCGCATGCAAGAATAGGCCAGTCGCATCGTTATCAAACCAGGCCCACCCACGGGTCCCCACAATCGAAGGATTCCTTCAAGCCAGAGTGATCGGCAAGGCGAGTCTAAAATGTAGGGGATAACAGCGCACGGCATGACCATGCCGATGGGATCACAGCAGATACGTTCAACATCGCATGATGGTAAAATACTGCCGCGACAAGCGGATATTCATCATGCAAATGATGAGTTGCTCCAGTGAGGGCTGGCAACACAGGCATCCACATGACCAAACCGGCTGTGGTCCGATAAGTGACATCAGTCCTCAATTTGGGCTGCGGAATAATTGGCATATTCCCCCCAGCACCCCTCCTTGCTAGCACGACGGACAGGTCCTCTCGGATATTAGTCACATAACAGTGGATAGTTATATTCACGGAGCTTGAGCCAGACCCAACCCGCGTCCCAAAACCATTTGGAGTCTAGCCCGAGTGCCGTGGGAGGGATTGCAAGCAAGGGGATCGTCCGACTCGGGGGCAGCATCGCAAGGAATAATTCTCTCACACAACAATAGGTGGGCCTACAAAATTCACCCCCATACTTGGGGTCCGGGTTAGGACCGAACACAGACCTCAAACTTAAAAATCTCTGATACACCCAGAGTAGCGGTTCCGAGTGGTAACACAGCAAGGTCAGATGCGGTGATGCTGGGATGTGATGCTATTTGCTAGGTTGAACTCTGAGCCTCGGGAGGGCAGTAGGGCCGTCTTGCCTATGCGTCGTCATTTATGATGTCCGTCGTCCAAATCGCGGGCCTTGCATGATTCTTGGAAGTATAGATATTCTGCCGAGCCAGCCGCCGGCCGCCTTGATGACCAGGGTCATTATTGTTATTAACTAGTCATAGGGTGCAAGTCTTTCCATGGGCGACAGCTCTTGGCGGGATGACCAGAAGACGATAAGACTGCCGGGCCCAAAGTTTCGGATACCCAGCGGCGACGGTTGCAAGAATGCGCCTGAAGATACCGTCGTTATTTTTATGAACCACGCCCTTAATTCCGGATAAAAGATGTCCCCGATGTGAACCGCGTGAATCGTGTGAGGAACAAAGTACACACCAGCTGCAACCAAACAGAAGTTCGACCCCCAGGTAAGGATGAGCGCTCCCAACGATTGGGATGGGAACAGAACTGGGGGAGGATGCTTGTACATGTTAGATTCGAAGTTCGTCGAGTTCAGTCAAGCCAGTTTGATCTCCGCCGACCCTTCTGCTGAATGAGCAACACAATCGCAATGTAATATACTTCGCGTGGGTACAGATATACATATAGGCAGAATCCTGTGATATTGTAATTTATAGACTGGTCCAGAAAATAGTAACAAGTCCGTGGGATGGTTATAGATAAATAAGTGGATGGGTAGTGTGTACGGTGTATGATGACAGTTTTACAAGGACGTGGGTTCAAGAACGTCAGGTTTGAAACGGAGTCTTGCAATTAGAACAGTATCCCAGGCACCACCATTGTTGGAAACTTTTGATGCAGATAAGGGATTTCCAGGGGCGGCCTCATGATATGACGGGCCACCAAATTCGGGGGGTACTTCCGTATCAGTAGTGAATGTGCCCCACGGCTGACCAGATTTAGGTGAAGAAAAGACGTTAAAGTGGGCCTGAGGAAGAATGATCAGACGACTCCAGCGTCGCGGGAAGGAGAAGCGACCAACCTGGCCGTCAGAATGGTTGTGACTAACAAACAAAGCATAGTCAGGGGTGTCGAGTGTCCCAATCACTGAATGAAAATAGCCCATAAGCCCAGATTGTTTAAGACCAGCGACAAAGATAGATACCTAAAAATAGGTCCTCCTTCTGGATATGGTGCTGGGCTCCATAGATTTCCATGATGGCGTCAACATTGGCCTTGAACCATTTCTTGGGAGCATCGAGGTTCTCGACATAGCGGTACATCGTTGTCTCCGTGCAAAGGTACGACATCTTGTGGCCAGCCCTTAGCGGGAACGAATACCGGCGGCTGACATTCTTCCTAACAAATAAAAAAACGTGAGAACAAGATTTACAATGCTGAGAACACGCAACACACGAGATATGGCCATCAATCCGATTCTTGAACGTCAGCAGACCAACAAAGGCATCCAAGCCCCTTTGCGCAGCACTCCTCTTATCTTGTCTCTGGCTCCCAGAGGCCACGCGCCCATACCCATAAAGCGATGGCATCCTCCTCGTCGGCCCCTCAGATGACTTATCTGGGCCGAACGAATTGAAGAGCGTGACGAATGTGCCACTCGGTTTTGACAAATATCCTACGGAACCGAGAGCCACAGGAACGGGCGCCCATAGCGGAAGTGTCACTATACAAAATAAGCATCAATCCCAGAAACGAAAATAAGGCAGATAAAAATAAAAGGTAAATGTGGGGAGGGAGAGTCCAATAAAGGGCTATACGTACATGAGGGATGGAACTCGTGGGTGAGGAGTAATCGATACCGCCGCTCGTTCCGTAATTCTGCAATCCTTTCGTCCGCGGGCGGGGGAGAGTCGTATCCTTCGTAGACAAGGTTGACATTCTCTTCAGATTGCGTGCTGGGTGTGTGTGTGAAGATTGAGGAAGCACGGCTGGAAGGCATCGACGGGGTGTAGAGCACCGGCTCCGGCATATGAATTCGTGACGTAGCGACAGTGTCCTCCCTGTGAGAGATCTGCGAAAGCTGTGGTGGTGACTGTGAGATTTCCCGAGCCGTCCGGAACAAGGCAGAATCAGCAGATGCAGGGGAGACACCAAGAAGGGGCCCTCCCGCGCTATCGCGGGCTGCGTCATAGTCGAAAAGACAATCAGAAGGTGATAAGGGGCAGGGATGAATAAAAATAGAACCTACGTGGTGTGCCGACGGGTAAGCAGACTGGGCGCATATCTGGTGATGGCCGAGCGATAGGTTCATCAAGCTCAGGAATATCAGGCGCGCGGGGAGATGTGATGTCCTCAAGACTTTGTCCAGCGTTTTTCCTAATCTGCTTCACATCCCGCACGATTGTCGAAAAGGGAGGACGGACAAAAGGGTCCCGGTCCCAGCAGATTCTAAGGAGTTCCTGGAGGGCTGGAGTATTGAATCTATTGTGTGGGATTTCAGGGCGGCTGTTGTCCTCTAGAGACAGTGCGTCGTGTCAACAAACGATCAGCAAGTAGAAAGATAGCGCTTACTAGTCACAAAGTATCGAACGGCATCATCATCCATCAACGGCCACGGCATACGGCCCATGGATAGGATCTCGATACAGGAGATCGCATACGCATAGACATCCATTTCTGTAGTCAGTCGTCCCATACCTGCCATCAGCTCTGGCGCTTGCCACCGGAGGGTCCCATCTAAGAGATGATAAATTTAGATGATCACCATTGGTGTGAACAGTCAACGGCGAAGCATACGAGGTGGGGGCGTGCCGCTGATTCTATATGCTTCAGATTTCATCTCACTTTGCCCAAAGTCCGAAATCACACATCGAATCTTATCATCCACGAGAACATTCGCGGCCTGGAAAAAAAAAATCACGTCAGCATCTTGTTTGGGCATGGCGCAAAACGTCAGAGCAAACCTTAAGATCCCCGTGCAGCACCCCCTTGCTGTGGAGGTACTCCATTCCCTTCGCGATCTCATACATGAAACGATGGAGGTCAACTTCTCTCCCATCCACAAACACGCCTTCAACCCTTCCCGCTTTACCACGCGGCCCATTCCAGATAGGGAAGCTTGCCTTCCGCTGGCGAATTCCCAAACCAACCAGGTCCCCAGCCTCCTGACTGGCCACCCGCTTCAAATATTCCACCAAACTCCCATTCTTCTCATATGGGCTTACAAAGAACCAGGGCGGATCGCCACTTGCGCTGCTAGCCCCATATAACTCCAGGACATTCGCATGACGCAGGGTCTTCCAAATGCCGACCTCTCGCACAAAGAGTTTGCGCGGTGTGGTTTCAGCTAGTACCTTGATAGCGACCGTGCGACCGCGCCATGTGCCCTTGTACACGTCCGAGAAGAAACCGATCCCAATCTTTTTCTCCCTGTCAACTTCGTATCTACAATTGAGTCGGCGGTGAGTAAGCGTGAGGGTCAAGGGGTGGGTGACACTCGTACCGGGTGATGGTCCAACTGGGCAAACTAGATTCGACGCCCTTGCTCATCCTCCTCATCGCATCAATCCCGCTCTCGATGAATTCGCGGTCGAGAGTATCCTTGATGCGTTGATCACTCCCACCGCTCCCACCCCCACTGGCGCTACTCTCGCTTGCGATGCTGACCACCGTTTGCGCGCGACGTAGATCTCCTGGGCCCTGCGGCTCGCCAAGGGTCTGTTCAACTTGCTTGACACTAACCCTTCTCGTCATCTTCCCTTTCCCCTCCTCTCTTGAAACTTCTGGAGATGGTGGCGAAGATATTGCACCGTCCTTCTCCACAACCCGCTCTAGGGCTCTCTGGAGCGTCTTGATAGCTTCAGGCATCTCCTCCCTACCAACCTGCAGAACATTCAACATGTCCACATCGCTGCTCGTTTGCAACGCTGTTCGCAATAAACCACGGAGATCGGCCATATCGCGTGCAGCATCGAGAGAGTTTTGCAACGAGTGTAGGTTGCGTAGCGTGGGCAGGATCTGAGAGGCAGGCAGCTGGCTCGGCGAATGGATTATCAGCGCCGGCGGCGCTGCCGGAATGGACGATGAAGAATCGGGGTGCACCATGGACGCGTGAGACGAGGACGGTGGAAGCCCGGTGGGTGTTTCGTCCCCACTCATCAAAAGTCCTCCTGAACGCGAATTCATAATAGAGTTCAGTAGCGCCTGATTGTCGGCCTGCCTTCGGGCCTCAGCAGCCTGAACTTGCTTCAGAATTCTGATTTGAATCGAAAGCTGTAAAAAAAAATTTGAATATTGGAGCCGTTCAGCGCCTAGACACTCACACTAAACATCCCCAGCGCATTCCCCAACCCAGCATCACAATCCGCTATCTGCTTCAAAATCTCATCGCGCTTCAAATACCTCTTCAAGAAAGGCCGATGGCTTTGCTTCTTTAGGAACATAAGAACTTGATTAAAAGATCTAGGAGACGAATTAGAAAGTCATGGGTAACGATTATATCCGACTCACTCAACCAATGTCGCGACGGGAGCTTTTAGTTCCTCTCCCACCGCGTCCCCTGCGTCTTTCACTTCCTGTCTAACTGATAGTAGAATTTCAGCGCAGCGTTCAGTCATGCGAAGGCATGCGAGACGGTTCATCTGAGATTCATAAGATTGTGTTGCACACAGAGTGCAAAAAACCCACGTCGACCATTTGTAACGCGTCCCAGATGTTTAAAAGGGTCTGGGCCGCCGTGTGTAAGCCTGGAATGGGGGCAAAATCCAGGAGTTCGACACCCATGAGTAGGGCTTCATGGGCTATATCACCTGCGGTCCCGAGCACGGAAGCCGCAGCTTGGGCAACGCGCTATTTGAAGTGAATGGTCAGCATCAGATGCAAGCAATAGATAAAGGGTAGCAAGAGAAGGGTGAGTGGACGCAAAAAAAAAGGTGCGGTAGTAGTGCTGTCCGGGCGAGATAACACTGGGAGCATGAACAATTAGACGCCCAGTGTGTCTGCCTGGGCGTCTAAATTCCGAGCACACGCGAGTACATTCTCAACAGCAAGACGCGGCAAACTGGTCTCGTTGTTGATGGTCAATCGTGCCGTATGCGGAGCTAGGTGCGCATATAGGCCTGAGCAAAGCTAGGTTCTTAGGTGTGCGTAATGTCGAATAGCTCAAACATACCTTTTTGAGAGCACATGTAGTGAAAACACAGACTGAGTCGGGTATTATGGTGCCGGATCGCAAGAGTCCCAATTAGGCCAACCGCGCCACGAAAACAAAAGACGAAGAACGAAAACAGGAACGCTGAAGGAGAATACGTACTTCTCGTGTATGCGCCCAACTTTCAGTCTGCTCAGGCGGTATGGTCTTCTTCCGTTTAGGCGGGTCTCTCCAAGGCCTCGGAATCATCTCGCTGCCTCCCCACCAGGAAGATGGAGCATCGCTCGGTGATGATGGGACATCATTATTCGGCCCCTGGACGATGGAATGACTCTGCCCGGGCGACCTCGAACGGGAACGAAATGAACTGCGGGGGATGTCATCATAAGAGAATGATGATGGTGTGGAGGCCACCCTGGTAAGGGCGTTGTCGGCAGATGGGTGAGAAAGATCTCGGACTGTGGAGGTAGAGTGACCCCGGGGGCGCGTTACGGTTGGGGTGGCTGACCGTGAGCTTGAGTGGGACACGGTAGGGTTGAGCATGGAGGGCACGCGCGGCAAGCTGGAGAGCTCTGGGGAAACCACGAGTCGGGGGGAAGACATGGTGATGTGCAGTGATGGCGGCGTTCGTCGCTGCGGCAATTTGTACTTGGCGGTGGACAACAGCGACGACAAGAGAAGGGGGCCTCGTCGTCGCTTCAAGTTATAGCTTTACACCCGTGGGAAGATCTACGTCGATTGATTCTCCTTTTCGGCCTTGCCCGGATCTCCGTGGATTGGTGTCGACAACATCACCGTTGGCGACAAACACTTTGCCTCATCACGATGCTATACACCCAAGGCCCCCATGTAACCTCAAATCGTCTCCGGTCAGAATCAAGTGGTTATGAAGAACCATAGTGGGTCGAATCCAACATGTTGCTCAGACATTATGGCAACACAGCCACCACGGTGATGATGGCCTCCGGGGATTTCTACCATAAAGCCGCGACATGACTCAATCCACAAACCCAGAAGTATATACAGGTATATTCCTGGTATACCATCCGACACTGCTGTATCAAGCTCATCTGCCCGCAATTCGGCTGCCAACTCCGCAGGTCGAATCACAACCCTCCCGTTGTAAGCGTCAACTCCACCAAGATCAACCGACTTGAGAGCTCACCTAAAAATAACCCATGTGGTACCATCGTTTACAAGCTTACAACCGCTTTTCATAGGAGAAGAAAAATTCAATTCGCACCGTATCGAGGAGGAACGGAATACACAAGCACCACACCGGGGACCAGGACACCTTGCTCCATCAGCAGACAGCAGACGGATTATCGCTGTTCGCATGGCTTTTTCCATGTGAATCATTATGATGTGGACGTTGATACATGATGCGTCAGCGTTTCACGAGTTGCGGTCGCACTGCCAATTGCGTAGAACATAGTACTCCGCGGGCTACACCCACGTACGCAACATTCTAGACGTTTAATAAAACCGTTTATAGCGGGATCCGTCTTCGTGCATGTGATAGAGAAGCGTAAAGCATTCCGCCCCCCTTTTTATGTGCCCGACATAAATGAACATTGTGCTTCTGAGGATGGGCCGCCATCATTTCGTCGAAGCGTCCATTTCTCAATTTTATCGGACCCCCGAGGACATAGCGTGCCTCCGGCTCCCGACGTTCAGGTAGATCGGCAAGGGTTGAAATGGAGGCGGCGCGAGATTTGGGGTTCCCGGCCTCACGGATGCCGGTAAAACATACCTAGATAGGGGGTCCAGCCCATGATAAACGTCACGTATCATATACTCAAGAGTTGGCCTTTGTTATGCAAGTGATACAGTTGGTTATCCTTCTGCTTCGAGCCAATGCTCAAGCAACATACATCAAGCATAAGTTCAAGTGAGCTGCTAAACAATCGTTGGGTAAGGCACTTCCATGATCATGGTGCTCCCATTGACGCTCACAAAGAATCCATTTGCCCACCGGATCAAATTTCATGTGACAAGGCCACCTGTTGTAATTCGCGTGCCGGCCGCACTGTATACGAAGGTGCTAGCACAATACACGTCATAATCAGTCGGACCCCGCTAATATGCGCAGCGTCGATCCGCACCGTAAACCAATACTAAGTGCTTCGTGTGCCGAAAGTAAGCACATTTATACCGGGGCGGTAAGGGTGCGCACCATAATGGACACATTTTCTCGGAGATGGTCTCGGAATAGACGACTGGGTGATTGGGTGGTTACGAAATTATCTGGTGGATACACAAGTAGAGCACCTATTTGGCAACTAGCACTCGCCCACTGGCAGGGACTGCGCGTTTCAGGGAGCTCAAGCATGTAACTAATTGATGCACTGATGCTCTTTGATGCGTTCATGATCATGATAACACAGTCGGGATCCGGCGAGCACGTCGCGTTCATCCGGGTGGCTAGCATGGATGGTTCGGCCCTTCTCGTTGAGATCAATTTGGAGCCAGAGATACTATTAGCGAGAGCCCCATAATGGTATTGACATCGAATCCTAACAACAGATAACAACCCTCGTAAATTGGGCTGAGGGCCATCGCCGACCGTCATCGACGTCATTGCTCATACGTCCAGCTAGTTATATACCTGCTCATTCTCGCCCCCTTTATTGCGAAACCTCTCGTTCCGATCCAACCTGTTTACTTCTTTGATATCCACACTGTCCAACTCCGGAAGCCATTGGACCGCCACCGGTCATTGGTTGGGGACTCAGAACCGCTTGTCACGCTTGGGGTTACCCGTCGGCGATTTTCAGGACAATCACGGCCCCCATCAATATGCACAGGTTATGCTTACGCACGCAACGCTTGAAATTGTAGCGGGGTGCATGTGGTATAGAAGCGCAAATCTTTCCGCCCTCTTGTACTTACGTTTGACATGAATGAAAATCGGGCTTCTGAGGTTCGGGCCGCTACCGTTCCGTCGAGCCCGAGGCGTTCATTCCCTCGGATACCGAGGACATGACATGCAACGCTCGGGTAGGTCGGCAAGGATTGGAATAATAGCACCCAGATAGATGGGGCACAAGTCATCGGAGCCTCCGACCAGTGAGAGCCGTGTCTCATAATATATGGTCAACAATTCTCCTCAAGAAAGTGCTGACCAAGCTCCCCCATACCCACATCCAGTAACATACTACCCCTATAAATGCACATGACTCGCCTAGCCTAGCAGAACCTGCTGCCTACCGCGAGGAATCGGGCTCTTTTGTGCTCTTGGAACTGATGTCCATATCCTGGGGTTGCGGATCCGACGTTCGTATCCCAGGTCCACTGCTCATGCTGGCACTACCAAAATTTTCCGCGTTCCACTGGATGGGAATGCGATTCCGAGAGTTCGCAGACGGGGTGGTTGTCATCAGCGACCTCCTCATCGCCAGCCTGACCGTCATAAGCGTGAACACGATCCCTGTAATGCATACCATCAGCGCATTGTATCAGGTGGGTGCCACACAGGCAGAGCGCGTACCGACGGTGGGCACGACCGCATCCAGCAGGATGAGCTGGCCGTTGTGTTTGAGAGCGTAGAGGATGATGAGAACGAGCAGCTCGAGGAGGTAGATGGATGCGCTTTCGACGATGACGCGCACGATGGGGAGCAGGCTCATGCCGGAGCGTGTGGTATGTGTCCCCAAGACGATAAGGCGGCGCTCCTGGCGCCATATGTTCCAGGCGATCAGACCGGTGGTGATGAAGTTTTGGACAAAGGCGAGTGCGTAGATGGTGTTGATCCAGTGCACAAGATTGGAGCCGAAGAACGTGCCCATTGGTGCCTGTGTAAATTGGTAAAATGCGATGATGTTGAAAGCTGGGAGTAGGGTACGAGGACGTTACGGTTTTGGTGCTGAGACGCACAAAACACACGCACCTATACTGACTAAAACAAAAATAGTCGGGAGGATGATGATGTAGTAGTTGTTATTCCAGATTATAAAACATCGGTATATCTACAAATTTGATTGAGCCCGGCTCTAGCGCGGATTTGAAAACAAGTCTTACCACAAGAAAGTCTGCGAGCCAGGTCGTCAACGCGCCGATTGTGTTTTTCATGATGAGATCCCAGCGACTGAGATCGAGCAGGTCCTCTGTTGGCGTCATCACCCCTCGAAGCCATACGTACGCTCTGAGGACACGGAAGAGATTCAGGGCTGGAGGAAGGCAGGTTTTGGTGCCTGAACAAAAAATGTGCAAAACGTACACATATGAATCGTTGAAAGAGTAAATATAGCCAGAGAGGTCCAGAAGAAAATCTGCATGGTACGTGATCAACGGCCGGAATGTGGGGGGCTGAGGGGGTAGTGCAGACCTTGGAGGGAGTGGTTCCCATCCTCTTTTTCTTGATGATTATAAACACCGTTTCGAAGAAGAGGCTAACGTAGATGCCTGATCGCATGGGTATTATCAGTACTACCTGTAAAACATGATGCCATATGGCGTACCATACAAAAGTGTCTGGAAAGCATGGTCCCATTGGCTGAGCCGAGTCTTTAGCAAGCACGCACGGAAAGCTCACCTCAAACCAGACTGAGAGGATCCCTACAACATCTAGAGATACCTGTGCGATCATAGTTGCGAGGGGGGGGAAGGAGGTGGCAACTATCAGCCGACGTCCAGCAGATTATATTTTAGTCCGTCATCCTGCGAGCTATGCGGAAATTTGGGGCTCGTAAAATCATCGATCCCGTTCGAATCGCTCGTGAATGGCCTCTAATTCCCAAACTCGAAAAAATTGCCACGACCAACAGCTTCGAATCCTTGATTAGTTGGACCCAGTGGCACAACATTCATCAGGTGTCGAAATCACCGGAGCTTCTAGCCACTTCAAAAATACAAGAGGGTGTGACGGAGCGATAAGCATCCAAAAGCTATTTGCAGCATTAGATCGAAGGACTTTGAGCTACGCCGGTAGACAAGCAATCAGATGGAAAGGCAGTAGGCCGCGCCACAGTTGATATTTTCACTGCATCGCGAGGGGTTGGTGACGAAAGTTTCTGCCAGTAGCGTCTAAATTGAAGGATGTACAAGATCAGTTGCGATGTGCATACTGAAACATCCCGGCGTACCTCCCACATACGGCTCCGATCCATCCCAAACCCCTCATGAAACCTCCAACGGAACTGCCCCCATTTTATCGGAACCTGGTGTTACCTTTTTTTTTCTTTTGGATCAAAACTGGCGCAGCCTCTGCCCAGATATTGTAGGTTGAGTTGAAGAGTACGCAGGTGCATTGGTCGGTTTCCGTGGTTCTGGAGCCCAGTCCATTGGGAAGGAGTTGCCAGGGAGTTGCCATCAATTGGTGGCCCGTGGGTCCCACAGAATCATGTAGACCTATACAGACTCATAGCACTCATAGGCTGACGGTGTTGTGAGTCAGGTGAAAATGGAGCCTTCAAAAGGGTCATGCCCTAATTAGAATTTAGATATTGCCGTCGTTGTCAGTGTTCCCAAACCCCACAAACTGACAGCACGTCCTCAATTGAAACCCATGTATGCTACTATTGACCAAGTGAGTATTCAATCACTATCACGTCAGTGGTCAATTTTCACACCTATATACAGGCGATGGGATCCCTCTGTCTGGTCACAACGGGAACGCGCGGCAACCCAGAGGATCGACGAGCACCTACCACATTGCACAAACATCACTGGCAGACGTGAAAGACCATGACCATCACAGTTCACCTCGTGGGTTACTTGCGCTCCTGAAAACCTGCTGTTTACACGCACCCAACGTCTAGGGTATTTCTGACCCTT
>QGOG01001663.1:0-11680 GCA_003313185.1 Collybia sp. MG36
GGGTGAAATGCAAATTTCACTCAGGAGTGGTATGACTTTCACTGTCTATTCTTTTTACAGTGCGTCTGTCTAACGCGAACACCAGTAACTGCCATATGGTATCGCATAAACGGGACCACCACCACTGATTCGACAAGAACGATCAGAATTGCTGCCACCAATTTGATGAGGGCGAATGGAATCGCCGTCTTCAAGAGAATGGGTGGGATTGTGAGAGCTAAGGGTTCCTGGGTATCGGTGAGTGGCCCGGGCAGAATCATTACCACACATTTGATGGGGATGGGCAGAATTGCCACAGATCATGTTTTGGCGGGGCGGGGAATATCAGGGCCAGCAACAATGTCATGCAGGTTGTTCAACAGGTGAGTGCCGATTGCGCAACTTCTGAGTCTGCTGGGCAGGTATTGGCGCGGTGCTGGTGCATACTGCTCGGGGCGATTGAGCACGCGCCGGGCAGTGCCAGCTGTGAGTTGGTGCCGCGGTGCTATACCCAGTGAAGGGCGTGTAACGTAGATAGATATATTGTATATCTAATTATTCAAACTCGTGTATGTTTTATATGGAAAACATTGGATCCTAGATATTTTTAATCGAGGACGCAGGTCGGGAAGTGCGCCACGACATTTTGGGAACACTGACAAATTGAGCGCCCCAAGCAAATGGGTCGCACGCACCGCGCTCATTTCTGGGGGGCTGCTGATGCCCTGCTAGTGGGCTGCTACCAGCTGGCAGGTAAGTGATGTATCAAATTGATTGTCGATTGAGGCTAACGATGTACCAGAGCTATATTACCACTGTAGTGCGGTGATGTATCGTTATGCCAGCATCTGGTGTGCCGCCGCTCAGAACATGGCAGATGGAGGGGGCGAAGCTCGGATCTGGTGCCGGTAGTTGGCTCTATTGTACTGTCGTGGTGAAATAAAATTCATGTGTGTGTGTTGGGGTCCGGCATGATGGCAAGGTGTTGTTTCAGTCGATCAAATCAGAAAGGACACCAATGGGCGACATTATCAAAGCTGAGATACACATACTTACAGCATCTCCCATGCTGAGTTCGCCCACCGAAAGATTATTTGATGCCATACCCTTCAGAGCTGTCAGCTGCNNNNCCCCCCCCCCCCCCCCCCCACTACTTTCTGGTCTTGGGCGATTGAATATGAATACTTTGAACGCCTAGAATGCGCACTTGATAGGGTGATCAATCAATGATTCAAATTAGCAAAGTAGTCTACTAGTAACGGGCAACATTATCAAAGCTGATACACACACACAACAACGCAGAGCGAAGCTGACGCTTCTTCTACACCAATATCCCAAGAACGATCAAGGACACACTTTACTCAAAATCTCATCCGCCTCGACACAATCGCTCGCCTGCTTGAAGATCCTCAACGGCACATGCCCCGGCATCAGCGTCCTCGCGCGATACACCCGCGCCTGCAGCTCATTCCGCCTCCGCTCGGCCTCGGTCAATTTCGGATGCGACACCGAGGTGTTCGACGAGGCCGACATCAGCGAGGCAGTCCTAGACGCGAAGCCGTTGCTTTTCAAGTTCTGCGTCGAGTCGGGTTTGGCCAGCCCCTCTGGTTCGTTGGTCAGTGGCGAGCCGGTGATGCAGTTGGAGCCTCCGGTGTGTAAGCGGGGTAGGGATGGACGCTGGGAGCTCTGTGTCGAACTTCGGCTGCTGCTTGAGAGAAAGTCTGAGAACGCCCGCTGGGGCCGAGGTACCCCGTTAGCTATCCCGTAGCCGGAGGGCGAAACCCGGGGCCCGACGGTGCCAAAGGAGCTCCACCCCGTCGGATCGAGGATAGGTTCAGTTGCGCCAGTGTCGCGCACAAAGACGGCGAGGATCTGATCCGGCCGTTCGATAGCGATTCTGTCAATGGGGGCTCATGTTTAGCCGGGATATTGGGCTTGGACCAAGTGGACTCACTCGGCATATAATTCGAGGTCCTGCTCGCCTGTATCCCCAATGAGGAAGAATCGAGAGTCCGGGAGGGAATTGAGGACCTCGAGAACGCCACTACGTTTCCGCACCGCAGGTGCCGACAGGAGACCATTGAAGAGGGATCTCCCAGCGTAGGACCTCAGCTTTATCGAGCCTGAAGGGAATGAGGATATAGGGAATCGGAGCTGAGAGAGGTAGCATACCGGGCGGAAGTTTGGAAATTGCAAAAAATTCATTGATGACTGGGAGCAATTCAAATGGCCCGTTTGACTTGAGCGAAGTCAGACGCGAAAGCAAAAACAATAATAAAAACACCCACGACGTAGTGGAACCGCACGCCTCTGTTCCACATGCTAGTGTACCACTCACCCATGCCTGGGATAATGATGTCCTTCAATTCTTTCACGAAAACATTGTGAAATACAGCACGGGCGCCGCTGAGCACGCCAGAGTGTTTAACGGTATCATCGATATCCGAAATGACCCGGACTGGACAGTGTGTGATATTGACGCGGATGGTGCTGCTTATGTTAGACTCGCGAGAGGCACCGATGATGGGAGGAATAGGTGAGAGTTGGGCCGGGGGTGGCAGAATGGTGGCGCAGAGCAGCAGAGCTTGCTCTAGTTGCGCTCCTTGCGGGGCCTCGTCCGAGGTTACGAAATGGTCGGAAAAAGCATTCCAGGATACCTTGAACCGTGCATCGAAACTGCCATCAATGGCGGTGAGTACATCCATGGCTGCGAGGGGCATACCCGTCTGTATGATTTTTCCATTATCTCGGGGCGAATTGTTTTGGTGCGGGCAGGCGAATATGGACAGACGAATTTTACGCGCTGAAAGCGCTGACGACCAGAATGGTTGGAGCCGTGATTCAAGGTTGGCATGAAGCTTCCGGAGGTCTGAACCAATCGTCATACTTGAGTTCTTCATATCAGAGGGGGAGGGCTGTGGTGTTGAGTCTTCGATCTCAAGAGAGGATCGGGAGGATGCTGGTGATATGTCAAGCTCCCCTGCGTCGGGAGCTGCACGTTGAAATTGGCGTTCCAGGGCCTCGATCTCAGATGCTTCTGTTATCTCAGTCGGCCTAGGTGGAAGTTTCACAGTCTTTAAGAGTTCCTCCGTTGAAGGCGAGAGTTTTATGCGCGGCAACGACTCGGACCCGGCGGCTTCGATGGCCTCACTCGCAAGTTTAGGCAAGGCAGCAAACCCTAGGACACGAAGAATGAACTAAATCACGATGAGAAAGAGTGTTGCAATTGGATACCTTTTGCTAAACGAATAAACGCCCGTTGCGACCTGCTGGCAAACTCTGGTGCGCGGTGACTTGATGCAAAGCCAGAAACATAGACCTCAATATCGATATCGTCTGGAATTGAACAGGAAATCAATATAAAATGATATCAAGAGGGTGATGCGCACCTTTTACAGCCCCAGATTCACAATGCGCGACCACTCTAGGCTTGCGAACGGCCCAGCCTGGAAACAACTCCACAGCTTCTCTGTCTGGTGTTCCACCTCGTTTGTGGCCTTTCCTAGCCTTGATTTTGTCGCCAGCCCAAGCCCTCCAGCCATGCTTCCCTTCGGTCCCTGTTGGGGTTGTTGGGGTGTTTGGGCGTGAGCGCCTCACATCGGTTGAAGACACATAACCCTTGAACGAGGAAAGACGTGTGGATGCCGAGTTTAAATATCTCCACGACGAGGACATTTCTCCGGACATGTTTTTGGTTGTAGAATTAAAGACAATGAGAGCGCGGGGCCATTGGGAGTAGTAATGGCCATAAATAACAAGTGTCGCGCCAACTGCGCCACTGTGACCCCGTCGACTATTTTTGGCATGCACGCTTTCAAATTGTAACCATTTGAATTTCACCGGGAACCATCACCATCCAGCGTAGTAACTACAGCCACAAGGAACGAGAATTACGGGCATGCGGGTTTGTCTCGGAGGATATTCTATTTTTCTACAACAATAGTGTACGACTTCCAGCTCGAGCATCGTTCACAGCCACCTGTTGCGCGGGAATATCCTCGCTCTTGCAACTCTTCTGTGATGAACTGGCTGGGAGCTGTGCGGCCTCCTTCTAATAACCGCCCAAAAGACACTTGACGCTCCATAATTGAAACCCAACCAGACGCAATCGATCAAGCCCACCGTCCACGCCACTACCTCACACATCACCCCAGCTTGAACATGATTCTTATTTCACAGCCACTCGTTCTTGCGACTGCTGTGCACCCTTCTAATGGTCGCCTCAAAGGCGTTTAACGCCCCATAATTAGAACCCACCCAGATACAATCGATCAAGTCCACGCTACTAACACGCCTCGTGCCACAATGTTCGACTCAGGAGTCAGCCCTACCAAACATGCGTTCTGTTGGTGGTTCAAAGTATCTGCGTCCGATCGCCCAGAATCAAAAAGAGGCAGAAAGGTGAGAACTGGGGGCGGGTCTTGGCCGTGACCGAACGGTATAGCGATAAGATTCTCCTCAATGGCGAAGATCGGCATGGGATGCGCTGTACTCAGTACCGATGTTGAATCGAGCATCCGGGTGTGGAAGAGTGCTTAGAATCGAGCAATTACGCATGTACGGTGGTGGATCATGTACAACACGATTGCCCGAAAATTCTATGCTACTAGCTGGTTGTCATAAATTTCAAGTTGCTCGCAAAGCAGCCCTCGATATCACGCTGATATACTAGTGCATGCCAGTAATAATTTTCCTCTTGTGCAAACCATCGTGTATCTTTGGCACGATACGCCCTCACAAGCGGCTTCCATGTGGCGAGGAGAGCAGCGGCGCGTAGCTTCATGTGAGAGGAGGCTATGCTATTGTTGAAACTCTTCATAATGGTCCTGAAATGATGTCTCTAGGTTCCGTTGAGTATTGAACAAGAAAATATTCAGACAGGGATGTACCTCCAGCACCAACGGATGGTTGATTTATATGTTTCAAGAAAACCAAGGCGGTCTCCAAGATCGTGGAGGTCCCCGGAGCCCATCTACAGTTCTTTTGAGCACATCGAGTGAATCACAATATATGAATCTACGTGCCTGAGACGTATGATTACTGGATGAACTTGGCACCCGCCTCAGGCTAGCCAACATATCTCGAAAGCTTGTATCATCCTGAAAAGACTCCGCCGCATCCTGTAGCCGCCGGCGGGCCTCCAGGCTCTCATCTTCGGCAACATGAGGCCCAGAAGGGTAGACCTTGTAATATTGTAGTGGCTCTACCTGGAATCCCTCCGAACCATTCGAATCGGAGAACTGAGACCGGCAAATGTCAATCAGCTCCTGGTCAGGCATCGTGACACCGTGAATGATAATCCGTGCGAGGCGAGGGAAGATACTGCTCTCGGTAGGAGTGACCATCAATTCGCGGAGTGCATCGGGGGTGAGGTACACGTCCAATTCTCGGAGGTTTGGGGCTGCCCTGGACAATTGGAGAAGCTCAGCGTGCGATCGCGTGATGCATGCAATCAGGGCGCCGACAGGTGAGGGCGAACTACGACGAGTGTCATTGATCTGTACCACCTCGAGAAGCGGCGCGTGCAAAAAGTTGAGGAAGTCATCGATGGCCCTTCCTTGATTGTCAAATATAGCTTCCGCAATCGGGGAAGAAATATCGGTCCTTGTGTATCGGTCCACTCATTATCGCCTCCACATCTAGCACTAAGCGGCGTCTCTAGCTGTGCACACAGACGCAAGGCATTGGAAACGGCCCCATCGGCGATATCAGGGACATAGCTAATATTTGATCTGAGACCAAGGAAGATTGAGCTGTTGAGAACCTAGGTAGACCTTCAGGAGGGGAGCACCATCGAAGGCGTTGGAGTATGATGACTGGGCGGATGTCCGTGAAACGAATTGTAGATGCGCGAGGAACTTGAACCTCCCCCGATGGTCGGCAAGGAGGCGGCCGAGGCATTCCCTCGATAGTTTGTCTATTTTGTGCGCAGATATAATCTGCAATTTTCCCCGCGCGATGGAGGTGGGGGGAAAGTAAGGCCACATCATGATCCAGCGCCGGGGTAACAATAATGCAGATGGAGAGTAGCGCTGCCCGAGCGGGCAAGATACATGCGAAAGAGCTTATCAATCTCATTCCCAGGCAAAAGCCCACGCACGCCAAGACAAGGCAGGACCGTCCAGAGGTGCTGTGTGGATGTAGAAACGGTCCTCCAGAGCCGGCACACCCTCGTGAGGAGGAGCGGGGCTTCACCAAAATAGAACCTAGCGAGATTTGGTTGTGGACCGTGCCAATCCGAGTCTTCAGAGAATCTATGGCCAACTCCGAGCCGCTGAACGAAAGATGTCAGACAGTATTTCGACTGGCACATCCATGATGGTGCGTCGACGGGTGCAGCTCTCTTTCTGTTCAATTGTTTCCAGGCCGGACATTTTATTCGACTGGCTGAGAGTGGTTGGAGGGGAGAAGTTCGAACCCAACATTGAGGAAGGGGGATACTTATGTAATCTAGGGTGATCGACGCTCACGGGGGGCGGACGCTCGACACTCTGAAGCGGTGGTCCGCCCCCGAGTTGCCGGTAAGCCATGCGACGAAAATTCTACGGCTATTAGGTGGTTGCTGTCAACTTGCTCATAAAACAACCAATATCGGGCTGATAACTAGTGTGGTGTGATCCTCGTGCAGCATGCTTGCAGTTCTTCTGTGATAGAATAGCTGGCTGTGCAACCTGCACTTCGAATGGCCCAAAGGGCGTAGAATTTCAAGGAACCGTGCTATATTTGATACATCCCCTAGCTATGGTATTTTGCTACAGGACGATTTTTGCAAATCTGCTATTAAAACAGCCCTTGATGTCACGCTGATAAATTAGTGGGCACCGGCTGTGTCCGACTAAAATCCATCGTGTATCTCTAGCAGTATACTCAGCCATAAGTGGCCCCCATTTGGCGAGAAGAGCCGAGGCACGCAGTTTCATGTGAGAGGGGGCCGCGCTATTGCTAAAATTATTCATGAGAGCCGCGAAAGAGTGCCTCTAGACTTCGTTGAGCATTGAACAATGAAAATATTCTGAGGGGAATGTACCTCAAGCAACAGCGGATGCTTGATCTCATATGTTTCGAGAAAATCAAAGCAGTTTCCAAGTTCGTGGAGGACATCGGGCGACATCTAGGTTCTTGTGAGCACACTCGGCGGATCACAACAAATCCGCAAACCTGAGATACAAGATTACTCGACGACTTGATTACCTCCCACAGCCTGCCCCTTACATCCTCAAAGCACACGTCATTCTGGAAAGACTCTGCCGCATCCTGTAGCCGCAGGGCGGCTTTCCAGCTGTTCTCAAGAGGGTATACCTTGCAATATTGCAACGGTTCTACCTGGAATCCCCCCTCTGCATCATTCCGATCGGGGAGACGAGACCGACAAATGTCAATCAGCTCCTGGCCATGTATCCAGACCTCACGGACGGTGAGTCGTGTAAGGCGAGAAAAGACGTTGTTCCCAGTGGGAGAGATCATCAGCGCCCTGAAGGCATCGGGAGTAAAGGACGTCTCTAGCTCCCGGAGCCCGGGGGCTAGCCTGGACAATTCGGCAAGTTCATCGGCATTGATATCGGAGCACAGGAGCTGCAGAGAAGTGAGTTTGGGATGCGATCGTATGATGAATGCAAGCAAGGCGCCGACGGGTGAGCGTGGGGGTGGGTGCAAACGACGGAGATCGTTAATCTGGACTACCTCGAGAAGCGGTGCGTCCAGGGCATTGAGGAATTGATCCATGGTCCCTCCTTCGTCTGTCAAACGCAGCTTCCGCAGTTGGGGAAGAAATATTGATGCTTGAGTATCACGCCGCTCACCACTGCCCATACGCCTAGCAATAAGATTGAGGGTCTCAAGCTGTGTGCACAGGCGCAAGGTGTCAGAAGCATCATTGGCTATATCACGAATGCCGCCACAATAATATTTGATCTGGGACCAAGGAAGATTGAGCCTTTGAGTGCCTAGGAAGACGTTCTTCAGGAGTGGAGCACCATCAAAGGCGTTGATGTATGATGACTGAGTGGGTACCCGCAGGGAAATGAGTCACAGGTGTGTGAGGAGCTTGAACCTCCCCCGGTGGTCGGCGAGGAGGCAACCAAAGGATCCGCTCGATGGTTCGTCCATGTTGTGCGGAGACAGAATCTGCAATTTCCCCACACGATGGAGGTGAGGGGAAAGCAGGGCCACCATGTAATCATCCGATTCCGAAGTAACAGTGATGCGGATGGAGAGCGGTGCGCTGCCCGAATGGGCCAGATACATACGAAAGAGCATATCTTCTTTACTCGTGGGCAAAGTGCCAAGCCAAGGCAACACCGTCCAGAGGCGCTGTGTAGATAGGGATACAGTCCTCCAGAGCCGGCACACCTTCGTGAGGAGGAACGGGGCCTCACCGAAATAGAATCCATTGGGATTTGAATCTGAACCGTGCCAATCCGAGTCTTCAGAGAATCTATGGCCCTTCCCAAGACACTGAGCAAAAACCTCGGACAAGATTTCGACTGGCATGCTCATGATGGTGCGTCGATGGTTGCGATTTTCCTTCTGCTCGATTGTTTTCAGGGTGGACATTTCGAGTGAGAGTGAATGCGGTTGGAGAAGAGTTCCGAGTCCAACTTCAGGAAAATTGAAATCAAGCAAGGATACCGGTCTGGCCGGTCCCACGCTGGCTTTGCAAGGTCCACCGAAATCCATACTTATACTACCCCCAGCAATTATTGATACAACCGTGACACAAGTGGCTTTCTATGCTACCAGATGGTTGCTGTAAACTTGCTCGTAAAATAGCCCTCGATATTACGCTGATAAACTAGTGTCCAGCAGGCCTCTCGGACCCCTCCCTCTGGGGGTTGTAAGGACCATCGTGCATTTCTGGCGTCATACTCCCTCACAAGTGGCCCCCATCTGGCAAGAAGATCCGATGCGCGCATTTTCATGTGAGAAGGGGCGGCACTCTTGCTAAAAACACTCATAACATCCATGAAATAGTGTCTCTAGATTCTGTTGAGTATCAAATGAGAAAGATATCTTGACAGGATGCACCTCAAGCAACAACGGGTGGCCGATCTCATATGCTTCGAGAAAACGAAAGGAGTCTTCAAGATCGTGGAGGTGCTCCTATATTTTCTTGAGCACGCCGAGTGGATCGCAATAAATCTACGCACCTCAGACATACGATTACTTGACAAACTTGGTCCCCGCCACAGCCTGTCCAACATATCTCGGAAGCTCAAGTCATCCTGGAAAGACTCTGCCACGTCCTGTAGCCGCTGGGCTGCCTCCCGGCTTTGATCTCCTACGCGATTGAGCTTGAAGGGGTATATCTTGCAATACTGTAATGCCTCTGCCCCGAATCTCCCTTCCATACCATTCGAATTGGAGAAACGAGACCGACAAATGTTGATCAGCTCTTGGTCATGCAACTCAACATCGCGAATGGTAAGCCGTGCGAGGTAGAGGAAGATGGTATTCTCAGTGTGAGAGGCTGTCAATACCCGGAGTGCATCGGGGGTTAAGAACGTGTCCAGCTCTTGGAGCCCAGGGGCCGCCCTGGATAATCGGAACACCCCATCGGCATTGATATGAGAGCACAGGAGCCACAGAGAGGTAAGCTCAGCGTGTGACCGTGTGATGAACGCGATTAGGGCGCCGACAGGTGAGCGCGGACTGTGGTGGATATCTTTGATCTGAATCACCTTGAGAAGTGGTGCGTGCAAGGAGTCAAGGAATTGATCGATGGCCCCTCCCCTGTCCGTCAAACATATCTTCCGCAATCGGGGAAGGGATATCGATGCTAGCGCACCACTCCGCTCGTCTCTGTTGGTATGCCCGGCACTGAGTTCAAGGGTCTCTAGCCGTGCGCACAGATGCAAGGTGTCGGAAACGTCCCTACTGGCAATATCACGGACGTGGCCACGATAATATCTGATCTGGTACCAAGGAAGATTGAGCTTTTGAGAGCCCAGGCAGACATTCTCCAGCAGGGGAGCATCATTGAAAGCGTCGAAGTATGATGACTGGGTAGGTACCCGCGGACCAGTGAGCCGTAGATGTGTAAGATGCTCAAACCTCCCCTGATGATCGGCTTGAAGAGGGCGAGTGAGGGATTGCCCCAATAGTTCTGTTACGCTTGTAAATACGATCACCAATTTCCCCGCACGATGGAGGTGGGGGGAAAGCAAGGCCACCGTGTAATCATTCGATCCCAAGGAGAAAGTGATGCGGATGGAGAGCGGTAAGCTGCCCGAGTGGGCCAGATACAGGCGAAAAAGCTTATCTGTTCTACTCTCAGGCAAGACATCATCCATGCCGAGACAAGGCAATACCGTCCAGAGGCGCTGTGTGGACAGGGACACTGCCCTCCAGAGCCGACACACCTTCGTGGGGAGGAGCGGGGCCTCACTGAAATCGAATCCAATGGGATTTGATTGTGGACCGTACCAATCCGAATCTTCAGAGAATCTATGACCAACCCCAAGACACTGAATGAAGATCTCGGACAGGATTTCGGCTGGCATGTCCATGATAGTGCGCTGATGGAAATATTGCTTCTGTTCGACTATTGCAGACATTTCGAGGCTGGGGGTGGTTGGGAAAGAGTCCAACACCGCGACTAGGAAAGAGCAATACTCAATCCGGGGTGATAATAATGAGTGTACGCGTATGTAGACCAAGATCATGATAGGCGCCTGATGCGCAGGGAAGGTGGGTGATAGCCGAGGAAGGCGACACTGAAGTTTACGGAGGGAAACCATATGTATGACATATGCATTAGTAGCTACAGACTGATGAAGAATAATTCTAATGGTTGTGCATATTCATAACTCATCGGCATTGATAGGAGAGCACCCGAGCTGCAGGGAAGTGAGCTTAGTGTGCGATTGTGTGCGCGTGATGTATGCAATCAAGGAGCCAACAGGTGAAGGGATACCATTCATCTGAATCACCTCGAGAAGCGGTGCATGTAAGGAGTTGAGGAATTGATCGATGGCCTCTCTTTCGTCCGTCAAACACAGCTTTCGCAACCTGGGAAGGGGTATTGACGCTCGTGCGCCACTTTGCTCGCCTCTGCCTGTAAGCTCGATAAGGTCGAGGGTCTCCAGTTGCGTACACAGACGCAAGGTGTTGGAGGAATCCCCAATGTAAATATCACAGATATTGCCACAGTAATATCTGATCTGGGACCAGGGAAGATTGAGCATTTGAGAGCTCAGGTAGATGTGCTTCAGGAGGGAGCACCATCGAAGGCGTTGGAATATGATGGCTGGGTAGACGCCCACGAGCCATTGAGTCGCAGATGTGTGAGGAGCTTGAACCTCCCCCGGTGGTCGGCAATGAGGCGGCTGAGGGATTCCATCCATGGTTCTTTTGTTGTATTCATAAACATGACCTCCAATTTCCCCGCACGATGGAGGTGGGGCGAAAGCAAGGCCACCAGAGAACCATCCGATCCCGGAACAGCCATGACGACAACGCGGATGGAGAGTGGTGCGCTGCCCGAGTGGGTTAGATACATGTGGGGGGGTATATCTGTTCCACTCTCAGGGCGGATATTGCGTGAGCCAAGACAAGGCAACACCGTCCAGAGGCGCTGTGTAGATAGGGACACTGCCCTCCAGAGCCGACACACCCTCGTGAGGAGGAGCGGGGCTTCGCCGGAATCGAATTCAATAGGATTTGCTTCTGGACGATGCCAATCCGAGTCTTCGGAGGATTCATA
>QGOG01001676.1:0-16350 GCA_003313185.1 Collybia sp. MG36
AAACCTACTCTCCCCCTGCTCATGGCACCTCCCCGACTCTCTTCCCTCCCACCCAGCCCGAATTCAACTTCGGACACCAGGAGGATGAGATCCCTGCCGAAGACCAGGTTCGTATGAGTCTTTATTGATCCCAAGTTTTAGCTCACCAATGTCCATCTTTAGATGGACTGGATTGGCGACAAGCTGTCCATGCTCATTGAGGAGGGCAAGAAGGCTCTAGGACGAGAAGTGGTCGTCATGAGCGACTCCAAGGAGGACGAAGTCGATGACGGCAGCGGCGCATGGGAGGAAGAGATTGGCAGCTCATCCACCAAACAATCCCTCTCCCGCTCGAGCTCCACCAAGCGACTCAAGAGAACAAGAAGCGTTGCACATTCCACTTCATCCCATACATCATATCCATCCACCCACCAAGCTCCCGTTACGATCACCCCCCGACCACAACACTCACGAGGCATTTCCCTCGAATCCAACCCCCTTACACCAAGTACCAGCGTCAAGGAAGACGAACAAGCATGGGAGAGCCCTGAACTCCGCGAATCAATGGAGAAGGCAAGAGCCCGATTGCTCCGGGCTAGAGGGTCATAGGACTGGCTTCCTATCCATCAAGTCCTTGTTCTACAACACCACTGATATCTTGAGCTCTTCTTAGCGGCAACACCGAACCCAAAACAACCTCCCCACCTCACCTTATCCGCCTACCACCTCAACTTCACCCCCGCTTTGTCAGCCCGCATTTTGGGGATACCCAGCCGCTCCGCCATCAGTGGCAGTATATATTGCCACGACTACGGCTATCCCTGTCGATGGCGTCACTCGCTTACGATTATCACGCACCACTCATTTGTGCTCGCTGTTCCGCACAACTTGAACAGGACATTCAGGGGAAACCATAGAAGGACACCAGTTAAAAGTAAAGCCTCCTGTAACTGTATCGTCGACCTAATGTCACACTATCTATCACTGTACTTGTTGACACTGTCACGATCAGCCATCTGTATCACTTGCAACCATTCTCAAAGGAATTGTGCTAGTTGCTCAAGCGTTCATGTTTACAACCGACCGAGAAAGGCCGTGTTCGGAATCTCCCAGCTTCGGACTCGGGCTTCCGCCATCATTGAACCGGAACAAACGACCAACATCCGTCGTCGTCACCGCAACGTCACAGAATGGAATCCTGATATTGGAAATGCATTCCACGTAAGTATATGACACGCGTCGCATAAATACCACACCCACACCGTGATCCCCCAACTTTGACAACAGCTGCGCCCATGTCCACCGTCATACAACCATTACCCGACTACTCCCAGCGACAGAAGATCGCGCGAGATACCATCGCTCGCTCACAAGAAATTATCAAGGCGCACCAAGAAGGCGGCGCATCGCCAGAATCACAATTTCACAAGGATCAACTTCCGCCTCTCAGCCCAACTTTGTGCCCAGGCCATGAGCCCTCCAAGGTCCAGATTGTCAATCAAGGTGCTTTTGCGTTGGCGCGCGATATTATCAAAAGCGATCGCCTCCCTGGAGGCAAGATGGCTGTCCTGAATCTCGCAAGCGATGAGGCACCAGGGGGCGGGTGGGAATACAGTCTATCCACGACCCAGGTAGGAACTCCGACTTCCGTGTTATACGCTCTCATCTCATCCAGTTGTCAAGGAGGAGGCACTCTGCTACTCGTCGACACTCTACGTGACTCTACACGAGTCATACTACCCATGGCCAAACCTGGGTCCGGGATCCGTCGCGGGGGTGTATTCACCCGGAGTCGTGATTTTCAAAGACGACCTCGATCATGGGTGTGTTGATCTACCACTAGCAGAACAACACGTCGTGTCCGTCATCACCGTCGCTGCACCCCGATCACCAAGCCTGACCAAAGATCATCTATCATTCAAAAATAAAGCGGACACCGAGTACCTCCGGCAGAAGATTAGGCTGGTGTTAAGGATGGCGGCGCACGGGGGAAAAGAATACTTGGTGCTCGGTATGATGGCTACTTCCCGCCCAACACCATGCTGACAGATAGGGGCCAAGGTGCCATGGGATGTGGCGCGTATCGCTGCCCCCCGCAGTTCGTCGCGGATGAGATGAAATCTGTGCTTCTTGAACCAGAATTCAAGGGCTGGTTCAAACGAGTTGTGTTCGCCGTGTACAGCCGTCAGAATGGTGTTGGATCGTCTAATTATGATGTATTTGAAAAGACGTTCCGTGGCGTGACGATGTAGATAGTGCGGAACGACGATGTTCCGTATTAAATTTTGGCACTGCACTCCCAATGGAGTATGTAAATGAGATCGTGCTATGTAACTGCAACAACTTGAAGATGCCATCAATCGACTCAGGTTAGAACGGCCGAAATTAACATGCTCAAATACAAGACCGTTGGCCGTGCGCACTCGACTCGGAGTCTCGGTCCGAATAATGAAATGACCTCGTTGCCAGCGGAGAGCAATTTGTCATTTTTACCGCACTTGCAAATGGGGCGGGGCAATCATGACTTCGGAGTATGTATGTATTGATGCGGAAAACCCCACAGCTCCTTTCATGTGTGCACCACACACTGGCAAGTCAAATATCGGTTGCGATGCAGAATATGTCTTGACCGATCTTTGGAGTCTTGATACTCGACCCACCCAACTCACACTTTCGGTTCACCTCCTCCAAAACGGGACCATTTTCGCCTGCAAGGGGATGAACCCCGTCGCTCCAACCTGCCAATATTTATTTATTTAGGCCCAAGGGCCGCGCACAGGTGATGATCCATCGAGGGCCGAGGCACAGGTCGCGGAATCAAATATCTAGTTTTGGATATCGGTCACTGGAATGATTGATGCTGCACTGCGTGAGTGGTGAAAGTAGGACGGCGTAGCACATCACCAATAGATGTCCTGCGGTTTGGCAGGTGCCCTGGTGTCACCCATCGCACCAGTAGCAGGCCGCCCCCCTGCCGGTGATAGCGATCTTTCTTGTGGACGTAAACGTTCAATAAAAGTCCGCACGTCATTGAGGTACGCTCTTTTATGCCAGATCTCACCATGGACCAACCCAAAATGTAAGTTGCGGAACGTGGAAACTGTTCGGGGCCGTTTTCGGTGTAGCGCACCAAATTCCGATATCCCTGGTCCACGGAACGAGGTCCGGGGTCGTTGCAATGATACTTTTTGAGTTTCTGCTCACCCGTGCACGGCGGCCAAGGATCCTCATGGGGGCTGGCGATATCCATCCCGCCGTATTTTCTTGAGAGGCGCGTCCTCGCACACAGTGTGTGGCACCCGTTACGGTATGCCTTGTATGCCTTGTACTCAATTGCAACTAATTTTTACATACACTGATCGGTCGTGAAAGAAAAGAAATAGCAACGCCAGGGAGCCACCGCCATTTATATGACCCGATCAGCCACTAGACTAATGTTAGGCTACCAGTCCGCCACACGGCGGATCTGCCCATCTCAACACGCAAAATCGCTGCCCTGAATACTTATAGCCCGCCTCAGTGACTGCGAGGTTCTGAACGGGCTGTCCCACTACCACCAAGTATACGGCTTGATGATGCCCGTGAACGAGGCTGGCACCGACCCACTGCAGGGCTATTTCAGTACGACGTCTGTCGACGATCTCACCTATGTTCCGCCGTTGAAATCGCAGGATGGGAAGGCATGGGGCGGGCTCGCGGACGTGGATACTGGCCGCAAGTCCTGGAAGACATTCAGGAACAAGCGGGAGGCTGTGTGGCCGCCCTTCATCGAAGCTGCGCTATTTGAAGGTGCATCTTCATTTTTAGTGGCTGCGCTTCCCATGGGCTTGGCTTATTCAAACTGTTAGCTCTGGAGAAATATCGACCTGGGTCGTCGGGGGATACGAGGCTGCTGCGTCGGTTTCCGAAGCGTAACCGGTTTATCTCGGACTACATACTCAAGATGACGGGAAAGGCGCGCACGCCAAAGCAAGTCGGGAGCCGCTTGCAGCAACTTAGGGATACCTGTTCGGAGAAACGAAGTACGTTGATTTATCACACCCTCACAACGTTTGGGGGTCTAATGGTTGTGATAGTCCTGACGTTGCTGTGCCGTCGCGAGTTCTCGCCTGACCTGGAATCTAAGGCCAGGAGATCACCATCGGTCTTCCGGGACAGCTCAGCCGGGTCTTCTCCGCGTGGGGTATCGCTCCCCTCCATGCCATCGACCCCGGCAATGACACCACCCCATACAGACGACGCTGTGCCAGTGTCTGAGTCCCCCGCAGCGCGACACGTTTGTCCACCCCAGAGATACGTCACAGTCGAGCTGTACCCATCTGGTCCGTCTCCTCTACCGCAGAACCAGATGCGTGCACCAGCTCTGCGCCTGAAAATTCCTGAATACTCGGGGGCAAATGCCTCTTCGCCCGCATTGTCCCCCTCACCCACCTCCGCAAGCACGTCTTCTTCCATGTCATCTTGTCTGTCCTCCCTAGCATCTCCATCAACCTACTCTCCAATCTCTCCTTCTCCTTCCCCTTCCCCGTTCTCCTATCCTCATTCCTCCGCAAGCGCACCGGACCTACACCCGCACCATCGCCTGCGCATCGCCGCGCCCACGTCCCTCAGCGCGCACACCCCCAGCGTCACCTTCACCTCCGCCGCGCCTCTTGACGCCGCAGAGCACTACTCCTTCTTCTGCGTCTTCCTCGGGGACACACACGTGCACTCCGAAGTCACCTCCCTCACGCCTGTGTGCCCTACCAACCAAGGCACGCGCGGGGGCTCGTACACCTATGCTACGCAGCTCATACCTGGGTACTGGGCGCGCCTATGCCAGGACGGCGGTGAGTTGGTTCTGTGTCTCCCTGGGTGTGGGCGATGATTGTTGATCTTTCTGTGTGTCGCATGTTGCAGGGCTCACGCGGTGTACGGTTGCGCAGGATATCATGCGGATACCGCAGGCCGCGCTTGGTAGGGCGGACGAGCACGCGGCGGCGCAGGACGCGGTTGTGTTGTCTTTGGTGTACAACTTTGAGTGTGGACTGGGGCTTGTGCAGCAGCCCGCTCCAGAGCTGAGCTCGCCGTTCCCCTCACAATACCAACATGCGAGGGCGGCGTACACAGCAGGCGGTCCCGCGCTGCCGCCTGACTTCCCCGACGTCCCAATATACGCGCGCGCACCCATCCACCCTGCCGCATGGGCCGAAGACAGTGCTGCAGACATGCAGGGCGGCGCGTGGTACACCCCATCCGCACAGGCACATGTGCAGATACAATCATTGCTGGAAGCCGAAAAGCGGGCCCAGGAAGTAACGTGCGGGTGGTTTGACAGCCGAGAAGAGCGGTGGGACGTTGTGGACCCGGTGGACCCGCGTGATGCGTACGCATGCACGTATATGTACGACGATGCGAGCAGGCGCGCGTGGGGCGATGATCTAGTGTGGAGGTAGAATCCTGCGCAGTTGGGTGGCGGAAGGGCTCGGAGGACAGAGGTGGTATGTTATCTGCGTTATAATATGTATGTTCTACGGCCTTTTCTTTGATTTATATGGTGAGCGACACGCGACATTTACATAATCTACAGCCGCATAGTTTATATATACATGTATACATTTACAGTTCATTACATATCGTACTTACCTGGCGACCTTGCCTGGATAATAAAAATGAGCGTGTTCTCTTTGAAAGTCGGGCAGCGAACTTATCTGAGTCAGGAAGATCTAAGATCTTAGCGATCTAGGGTTTCAACTCCGCCCATCCGCACGTGGCCTAAACCTAACCCTAATAGGATAGCCGTAGAGCCTGTGGCTTGCCATTGTTCGCCCCGTCTTGGGGAGCCTAGCCCGTGCGTGCGTGCCCACTGGCACCCCATTTGCACGACGAGCACGATGAACATCCCAAACAACCGCACCACGCCGTCCTGGCCCTCGCTGTACGACCCCAGCCTCGAGATCCTGCACATTCAGCACCATGCCCCCGTGCAGCCTGGCGCGGCGTACCTCTACCATGCCCCTGGTGCGTCTCATCTCCCCCAAACTGGGATTAGAATGGAAAAGAGGCTAACCGACACGGCAGATATATTTCGATTCACGTTATACTGGACGCTGATATTCTACGTCCCCATCTTCGTCGTTTGTGGTGTATACGCCTTCCTCAACCTCACCTTTCCACCCACCCCTCTCCCCCCTCCCGTGTTTTCTCCTCATTCCCCCCTACCGCTTTCGCCCATGTCCCCGCGCTCATCGCAACCCCTCGTCCTGCACCCAACCCGGCCGCGCTCCAAAGGCCCGAAACCAAACGAACGCCGCTCGCGCGTGGCGTTTGCGCTGCTGGTTCTCCTGGCGTTCCTGGTGCTGAGCGTAGCGGGTGCGGTGGCGGGCTCGGCGGTGCTCGGGTTCGTTGTGGCAGGGCTGTACCAGGCCGCGCGGTTTAATATGTCTACGTGCGTGTGTGGTTTGGGTTGGGCTTCGCCCTGCGTTGACATGATTGCAGATGGGTACCCTTTTTGATGGCGGTGATGCAGGTGCTCGTTGGGCTCCTGAGGTGAGTTCCCAGCCTGGGTAGGACGAATGCATCACTCATTGGCTGATAGTGTGTGGCCCTCGATTATCGATATCATCTAGTGCCGCTTGTATGGTTTGCGGCCGGCGTGTTACTAGGATGAGCACGAGTGCAAGGGAGCACCTGTGGCCTCGATCGAGGTGGGCACCCTGCGATGCCATTCGTTTGGCGATGGGTGAATCCTTGGGAAGAGGGTGGGCATGACCCATTGCATGATATATTGCAACGTTCGCAACATGTAGATTGTAGATTGGTGTATACAAGCTTCAGACTCTTCTTTCCATCCTTAGCTTTTAGGATCAACGTGGGCGATTCCTTGGCGAATTGATACCCTTCGCTTATCAAAGGAATAGAGTACCGATTTTACGTGTACCCACACTCAGCTACACGACCCCAGGAATCGCACGTCATGTCTCCCCCGCAGAGAAGCCAGCAAAAAATACCTGCGCAGTGCCGCCTACCACGCGGCAATGATTTATAATTCAACGCACGCGATTGGCTGAGGCGTAGCCGGCAGAACTACCCACCGATCATAAATGCGCCGAATATATCAAACGTGACAGAAAAACACATCACGATGTCTCAAGCCTCCACCATTCCAGTAGGGAGGAAAAAAGGGTGGCTCCCCACATACGCAGTGAGGGTATAAAGCCGCTGCTCCACATCATTGTCACTGCTACCTCCACCACCACCCCACACATACGACGTAGTGCAGTGCACGGCCAGCCAGCGAAGCTGCTAAAACACGGAAAGGCACGCGACTCGGACACACGACCCTCAACAACAGATCCAGACACGTGCAACACACATACACTCAGTGTGGTAACACTGCACCATCCTATTTTCGACATGACATCGTATCTAAGCGCTGTGATCGCATTTCTGACGGGCCCGCCTCCGAGCGCGCGGGATCGACCACCGTATGACCATTGGGACGGGGACGCGACAGTGGGGCTGGCGCTTCCAGGCGTGGGAGTCGGGCACGTGTGTACCATCGGCACCGGGACGGGCCGTGCAAAGTCACGGCGGGAGCGGATACCACTCCGGGAGGTGTGGGCAGAAAAAGGGACAAGCTGTGAAAATAGGGGCGGACCGATGATGTCGGGCTCAGGCCGGTCATGGCGGGATAAAGGCGGCTGGGGTGGGGTTGGGGCGCCCAGCCACTGTCAGATCTCTGTTGAAAGTGTAGAATGCTTCCCGTTTATCGCGAAATCCGAATCAGCAGGTGTGGTTTCCTTTCTTTCTGATAGATGGGAATGCTGACAGGAGATGGAACTAGAACACGCTGGTGATTGATGATGCATGGTGAATGATTGGTGTCTGTATTTATATATTCCAAATCTATGTGATTACCTAAGACAATTGTAAAATTCTTTGTACTCGAGGATGCCGTCGATTCGATGATGATCGAGTTGGTTATCTCCATCTCCCATGCTCCCAGGTTAACACCACAGCCCTCAGCTGCCCCGCAACACGCACAATCCACTACTTAACCCACGCAACCCACCACCACCACTCTCCTCATTACCATGTCTGTTATGCCCCTTCTTCCCCCAGAGCTCGAGCGGGACATCTTTGAGCTGGCAGCTCGTGCACACAGAGGCACAGCTGTCACTCTCGCCCTCGTCGCACGCAGAGTCCAGATCTGGTATTCATCTCTCCCTCTCCTCGTATCCCGATGCTGACGGACATCACAGGATCGAAAAACTCATCTACGAGGTCGTTTCGCTCTCCGATCGCGACAAGTGCACCAACTTTTTGCGCACACTCGATGCTCGTCCTGCCCAGTTTTTCGACGAGCATGTAAAGGCCCTCTGCCTCCCATACTATCTCGATACCGAGCAGGCGTCTCGTATCCTCTCCGTCTGCCGCCGCGTCGACAACCTCGGCTGCTGGGCCCAGCGGGGCTCGTCCCCACTCTCCCTCTGCTCCGTCCCTCAGCCCAGCCCACCCTCTCCATCCTCACCAACCACACCCACGAGTGCACCCCTCCTCCCACGTCCACGCCGCCTGAGCGTCAACGTGCACGACCTCTTCCACTCCGCCCCGCCCGACTTCTCCCTCCCGCTCTTCGCCAACATCACTCACCTCCGCGTCGTCGACTCCTGGCTCTCCTGGTCCGCCTGGCCCTCTTTTGCGCCCATCACCGCACTCACCCACCTCGCCCTCGACTTTTCCGGCGTCGCGCCTGCACATGTGCCCCGCCTCGCCCCCGTTCTCGTCCGCATCATTGCAGAGTGCGCGAAATTGACCGTGTGTGTGTTGCATACGAATAGGTATGAACTCAAGGTCACCGCCGCCGCCCTCCGTGAGTGGGGCCTCGAGGATTGTAGGGTTGCCCTGCTCGCGTATGCGAATCCGGTTGAGAACTGGGAGGCGAGTATTCTGAGGGGAGATGGCCGTGCGTGTCAGTGGGCGCTTGCAGAGGAACTTGTTGCGAAGCAGCGCAAGGAAGCAGGGGAGGTCGAGAGTCATGCTTGAGCGTGTTGAATATATTTTGTTTTTCTTTGCCTTTTTTCTTTATGCAATTACGGGCTCTTGCTCTTTCTTCTCCCTACCCCCACTCTTCGTGTACTTTCTCCTCTCCTGGTGACGAGCACAATGTTCTCCTGTACCATCATGTAACCCCAACCTGTACAAATTGTAAAAATGACTCACCGCCCCGCCTCATACCCGATCATGACACACCGTTTAGCACTTGCTTAGTGTGCCAGCCAGCCGCCAGGCCTGATACGAATTCGGGGCGGATATGCGTCGTGGAGACCGACGCACGTGTCAGAGCCTGTGTCGGAGCAACGCACGGACCGCGTTTGGGTATATCTCGTATCTTTTTTTTTTCATTCCATGTCCATCTTTCCATCTTTCCCTGTGCAATTTGCTCTTTCTCCCCGTCTCGTCTTCCCACCCCCACTCAGTGGTTTCCCCCTCTCCCCTACTGACAGGCTCAATGTTTTCCTGTACTATCATGTAACCCAATCTGTACAAATTGCAAGCTGACTCATCGTTCCGCCTCATATCCGGTCGTGACATGCTCAAACTCGCCGACGCACACCCGATCATGACGCGCAGTGCTTCCCTGTACCAGCTTATGACATTGAAGCCCGGATTCCCGCTCGTGTCGGGTAGACACTGACTCGAACCCAATCCGTGTGGTAGTGGACGCTCGTGGAGGAGCTAGTGCCGGAAGCTCGAAGGACTGTGGGGCCGAGGACCGCATTTGGGTTTTGATACAGGCGGGGCACCATGTACCCCTTGTGTTCTCTTTACGCCATTACGCGCTCTTTCTCCTCTTCCGGCTCCCACATTCACCCTCAATATCACCCCACTCCTCTCTGATGATTGACGCTACGTGCTCGTGAAACCCAATCTGTACAAGTTATGAAATGATTCATTGCTGTACCTCGTACCCGATCATGCCTTAGCAAGAGTCGTTGAGCGCTAGCTAGGAATCGCGCTTAGATCACCGCCGATTCCAATATCGAATCCCAAGACGGCCGGCAGGAACCGAGCACGACCGGGCGCGCCGTGGATTTCCCCAGTGTGGTCGATTGGTGCGCAAGATTGGTGTTGGGGTAGATCAGATGGTGGTTTGATGTATGTTGTGATGCAAGACGTGATCTCGGGCTCGGGTAGCGACGTAGTATCAGGTGTGATCCCGACATGTTCCCAATAGTCAGCACGCAATGCCGCGTTGCCCGCTCGCGGGCCATTGCACTATGTTTGGGAAGTGATCTGGTACGATCGGCGGAGGCATCACACTCCCGCCCTCCCCTTCCTCCTAGCGACAGGCGCAATACACTTCTGTGGCCGATGCAACCCAATGGATTGTGTCTCGATCCAAACTCAGATGCAATCCCCATCACCATGGGCACACAAACCAGTGCGTCCGAGACCTGCGAAGCCCGGAGCCTAGCAGACGAAACCCGACCCACCATCTATCCCTTACTATGGGCACACCGTCCCATCGGGCTCAGCAGGCTCCGACGCGGGCGGTGCAGGTAGGGTAACCAAGCGGAAGGCTGTTTGCCAGGCTGTCTGACAGACGGAATGGACACACGATTCGGCGTCGTCGCGGGGGTGGAGATTGTGGGTTAACGTTTGGATGTTTGGTGAGATGAAGATAAGATCTTGGGGGGTATATCTCAATGTGCAGTGTCCGTCGATATGATTGAATCAAACGTGATGCTATCTGTGCAAGCTGTTGAGACTGAGCAGCGTGTTGATAGGAACATACTCGCGCGTGTTTTGTGGTCTAGCTGCCACAGGCCCGTGCGTGTTCGGAGGATCACTCGCAGTACAGCATAGGAAGGGGGATGACAGTCTGATGTGGTGGCATGACAAGTGATGAACAAACGGGCCCACCACCGCGAGGCGTTTTATATATCTTTCCTAGTCGCGTGCAGGCACACGAATAGAGGGTCTGACGGACGGGTGATGATGCCGCCATAACAGATAACAGGGTTGTCTGCAGGCGTGTGCAGGGATCCTGTTAAATTGAGTTTGGTCGGAGTCGGGCAGCTATGTGGCCGAGTTATTCGCGGATGTATCCCTGAGATATGTCCTTGAGCATCATCCCGCTGTATGCGTAGGGGCGGGGCACGTCTGAACATAGCAAAGAATGCGATAACAGGAGATGAGCGAGCATGGCTGCAGGTAGTTGTGGTGAACAAGTCCGGGCCTGGGGGATATCGGGATGTATGTAAACGAGGGCTGAGTTGGTCGCGTGTGCACAAGCGCATTGGGGGGTACATCGGTATTGTATCCAGGTGGTCGAGCGGGGGGTATACCTGTATCGTGTGGTATTGCTGCGTGGTGGGGTGTGATTGAGAAGTGGAGGCTTCAGCGAGCGTGTTCCAGGACGATTAAAAAATCGTATCAAGTTATTTGGTAGGCGGGTGCCCGAGGTCTGTCTCGAGTTCGGCTGAGACGAGTGAATCCAAGATCGTAATGCCTGTAATTTCGGGTCCAAATATTATAGATACCCTGAACTCGCAAATGTTGTATACTGGTGCATGTTCGCCTAGCTTTTCCGATGGGTATCGCGTGAATATTAATGCGCGGATCGTATTGAATAGGTCGATACTCGCCTCGATATCGAGGCCGACTTTTTCGCCGCCATACGTAAAGATCTTGTGAAGTTAAAACGCTTGGGCTAGCGTACTGAACCTGCGCGGAAAAGGGTGGGGATCTAGGCAAAACGCTTCCAGTTCGTGCTGCGGAGATTGCGGATTGCGAGCGATGGACCGAGTAGACGCGTCCCGCTCGAAGCGAGGGTTTGCGGAAGTGCTGGAGTGCTGGAGTGCTGGGCGCCTAGATACACGAGCGTGCACGAGGCTCTCAGGATGTGACACCGAGCCTGAAGCAACGCGAATAGCGATACTGTAGCCCTGGCTGGGTTCAATCCTTAATAGCCACGTATAGGATCCCAAATTAGCTGAGGAGATGTGAATCATTATGAGGTCAATTTCATGAAGCTAAAACAAGGGCATGAATATACGGAGGGGTGGTTGGCTAGAAACACACACACAGCTCGTGTTGCGGAGATTGCGTCCAGTGGCGGAGCCAAAAAGAGGTGTTCCGTGCGACGTGGAGGTGGTCGCGATGGGGTTCGGATGGACGAAAATCAAGTGTGATATCGAGAGATGAATGATGCGAATAGGCGGTGCTATGCGTTACCACCATGGACCCATTTCCTGGAATGGTCTAAGGTAATCCTAAGTGAGTGCGAACGACGCAAACGAATCAACGCAACCGAATGGAACATGGCCTACCGAGGCTACGACAAGAGCGTAATATTCCTGTCACTGAGGCTTTGAATTATGAATTACGAAAGCTTAGGCAAGTATCATGGAAGAGGTCGGGTGGCGGGCGACTGTAAGCCTACTTGAATGGATCTGCGTCTCGTTGTTTGAGTTTGGACACGGTGTGGTAGGTCGAGAAAATCGGGCCCAGATGCACTGATTGAACCGTTCGGGGCCGATAAGGGATTATTCGTGTGTGCTATTGCGTATGGGGTATGCAACTGGCAGCCGCCTTGCGTGGACACCATGTCTCCGATCGTGTTCAGGTTGCATAGGATGCAACTTCCATCAGCAGAAACAGCCACAAGAGTCCATTCACTGCGTTCTGGTGTATGGGGAGCATGAGAAGAGGGTGGTTAAGCTCCGGGTTAGCTGGTGGATTAGAGGGGCCAATTTTAGAACTTGGGCGCACCGGCCCGCCCGCCCGGTTGCGGTGTTTAAACATCACTGTCGCCGTCATCAACTCAAGTTGAACACCCCCAACTGCGTATCCGTATTGAGGCTGCCCTCGACATCATCACCAGGCTTCCAGGACGGACGGCACTTTGCAACATGTCAGCATGCATTCGGCATGCCATTCCACCATCAGGTCACCACGTCCTTGTGGAAAATTTTCATTTGGCCAGCGGGTGCACCCTTTGCCGCGCGCGTTTTCGGCGAAACCCTTGGAAGAACCAACGCTAGGTTCGTCGACATGACTGAGAATCTCATTCTCTTACGCATTACGGCGGATATTGTCATCTTATGTTCTACTCGTCAATTCCTCTGATGTAGCTGTTCCTGGCTCTTCAAACCATGGGTCGCGCTAGGTGCAGATATTAAACGTCACTATCATGTCTTAGGAACATGCAACTCCATCCGGAAGCAAGGAGACAGCGTCCAAACCACGATTCCGCAACAACATTACCCACCGGCTCATGCTCGCGACCAACATCCCTGCACTTGTCCACGTAACAGCCAGTCATTTACCCGCTAGTTGGGACTATGGTCCTATTTTCATCCTCAGGGCCACTGTGAAACCTCCGGTTTTATCCATTGGTTGTTGCAGGTCTAGAATTCACGTTCAACAGCTCTAGTCAGCCCATCCCGACAATACAATGGTCTCATTAGCAGGTGATCATCTTACAGGTACAGGCTGTAGGGACCTGGCGCCCGCTCCCCTGCGTCTGGGCACGGGCGCGTAATTACGATTGCGAAACGAGTGAAACACATCCAGCCACATGGATGCTTGACGCGTCCACACGGGATGCGTGCACCCTCCTTGACCAGCCCAGAGCTTCGAGGCATCACACTTTCCCCGGGGGCGAGCACAAAACGAAACCATTCCGAAAAGGCAGCTAAGCTGCTGACGCGTCCCTGAGATCATGTTGTCGTCCCGCGACCTGTGAGGGCCATTGAATGGTTTCTTCCATTGAGATCGTCACCTCTTGAATTTGATTTTTTTTCATCTCATGAAATTAAACTCTATCTTGGCCCGCACTGCACCTCAGTTTGAGTGTTCGAGGATAAAAACCCGATACACTCGCTCTGCAACCTCAGTCTCCCTCCCCCTGCATCATATCTATAAAAGCCTCGCCACAGCCAGCGCAACCTCACACCATGTCTTCGTCACAAATAGTTGAAACCTGGGATACCAATTCGGACAAGGGAGGGCTGGACGATTCCGGCGTCTTGCCTGAGTGTATGTGGTTCAGTGTGGGTTTCTCTGCACTTGACGAGCCTTGCCGTAGTACACCAGCATCATCAGCGTCCACAGCCACAGGCGAGCAGACTAGCAAAGTATCGGGATGAGTTCAGGGAATACGCTGGAGAATTTCTGGGGACCGCAGTTCTCATCATTCTCGGGGTGGGAGTTAATTGTCAGGTTGCGCTATCAGCTTTCCCCGGAGTTTCGGCGTCGCAGCGTGGCGTACGTTTGTTCTTCAGGCGCCATTCTGTTCGCCTCGTTGATCGCCATGTTACCTAGGATTTTTTCTCTGTCGCAGTGGGCTGGGCGATTGGTATCTGCCGCCCCTATCTTTGTAATGTCAAGATGCTGATACCCCTGCAGGCATAGCCGTCGGCGTATGGATCTCCGGGGGTGGCCACATCAATCCAGCCGTGTGTCTTGTTCACATATTGCTGAACGCGCCCTCACATGCTTCTAGGTCACCTTGTCGATGGCAACCTGGCGGGGCTTCCCGCTGCGCAAGGTGCCCGGATACATTGGCTCACAACTGTTTGGCGCCTGGGTTGGCGCTGCTGTGGTGTACGGAAATTATTTCCACGCTATCGACATTGCCGAGGGCGCAAAGGGCGTCCGAACGCTTAAAACGGCTGGATTGTTCGGTACTTATGCAGTACGTATTGGTCACTGATATCTGATCCCTTTGACCTGACTACTTGGCTGTAGCTGGACTACATGACCCCAGCATCTTGTTTCTTCTCCGAGGTTTGTCCAATTTATATCGTCCATTGCTCTGCGGTATAACCCCGACACAATTGTAGTTCCTCACTACAACAATTCTCCTCATTGGCGCCTTGGCCATCATGGACAAAAGGAACAAAGTCCCCAGCGGGATCGTTCCTATCGCCCTCTTCTTTGTCGTTCTTGGCATCGCTTCGTCTCTTGGAATGGAGACTGGTGGGTTGCCCCCATTTCGTCATTTTGCAATGGATTAAAATTTTATCTCCAAAGGCTTTGCACTCAACCCCGCCCGTGATTTCGGCCCCCGCCTGCTTACCTCTATGGTGGGCTACGGCGGTGCCGTATATACATTCCGGAGGTAAGTTCACCGCTACACCGCCACACAACGCTCCCTGACGCGAGCCCAGCCAATACTGGCTCTGGTGCCCCATCTTGGCACCTATCCTTGGTGCGCAGTTCGGCACGTTCCTCTATGATGTTCTCTTGGTTTCCGGAAATGACAGCGTCATCGACAAATTGTGAGCCACACCCATACGCCGTTTTGCTCCTATCTCTGACGAACATTTTACCAGCTTCAACCCGCACAAGCCCACCGTGTTTGACGGGAAGAAGAGCGCGAAATCATCGACGTCTCCCGAAGCTATGGTGTAATGATGCTTCCCCTCCCCCTGCTTTGCTATGCAAAGCCAACACGCCTATCTCTAGGCACCCCACACTCATTTTCCCCCTCATTCTCTCGGTTCTATTTTTTTCTCATTTCCTTTTGGGTTCCTGTGAAAGCCTCGGTATGTTCGAATCGTGACACAAAGTTGAGACTGCACCAGATGTACTACCACTGCATGGGTTGACCTGACCACTTTTGCGCTGGATGTGGTGCGAATGTTGGGAGGGTTCGTGTGTGTAACATATATACGGATAGATGCGCAGGATCTCAGTCAATGTTGATGTCATTTTAATTTGGGGCGGCGTGATTTCAGGCGATGTTGAGAACTTTACGGCTGGTTGTCGCGTTGTCAATCTCATTCCAACACATGCAGGGTATGAGACTGCCGAGTACCACATGTCAGAAAACGGGATTTGCGTTAATATTCCTATCCGGCTGCACATATGTGCCACCAACGCTATTTATTTTTAGAAAAGCAGAAGATGTTTGGCTTTCGCCAAAATATAGGCGCGCTTCGGGATGTGCTCCCCTGAAACAACCACAACTTGGAACCTAGGTAGTGTTCTGGTTCCAAACATACCTCATGCTACGGCGAAATTTCCCAGCAACCTTAACAACGTTTAACCGCGACCTGGGATAAAAACTGCAATACTTGAACATTAATTTACATTGGCCTTGGGCTTCACACCCCTACCAGGCCATTAGTGGTGGAACAATCTCAGGTCGGTGTGTGCAAAGACCATTCCATGCTCATCCGCGGCCTTGATACACTCTTCGTCCATCACGCTTCCGCTGGGCGCTGCTAGGAACTTGACTCCACTCTTCCTCGCCCGATGGACATTGTCCGCGAATGGGAAAAATGCGTCGCTGGAGCAAGCCACGCCATCCAGCTTTTTTGCCCACTCCTGCTTCTCCGCTGCCTCGAGCGGCTGGACCTCGCCCTCAAAGAGCCC
>QGOG01001683.1:0-23132 GCA_003313185.1 Collybia sp. MG36
CGCGAAGTCAGCAAGAACCCCGTCCGTTTGGGATGCTCGGTCGCTAATGTTGATGACGAGTCGATCCTCGCCCGCGGGATCTTGGATTCGACGCATCGTGGTGTCATATCCAAGTTGTTCCTCAGAGGCACAAGCTAGGAAGCTTACCATCCGAATGAGTGGTTCTGGTTCCTGTGGATGGGAGTCAGACTTGAGGCGAAGGTCTCAGTGATAAGCCCGGCCTTCGTGAAATCGGGTGGTTTCGAGACGAGGACGAGAGACCGGGACGCGAACTAGAGGGATGCACGGGTGTCCTCAATGGTGATGCCGAATGTGAAGCGCCGGCGGGCGTCTTCCCGCATGATGTGGTGCATGCTCCATATGATTTTAGCGGCATCGATGAAGGCGTCAATTGGACAGATGATGTCCCACCATTTCGGGTTCAATGGCTCGGTTGCTGAGATTTGGGGGGCTGTATTGCCTAGGGCGAAGACTCCGTCTAGTTGAGGACTGTCGTCCCTCCCGAAAGCAGGCGCTCCGTTGGGCTGTGATGAGTAGTGGAAGTTTGCTTTTGGATGACCGATGGCTTCCAAAATTGCCGCCATAACCTGTTGGAACCCCTGGAAAACAAGGTCCTCTGCTAATTCCGAAGCCCCGGGATTCGTCGGGAATGCCGACCAACACCCATCCTTCCAGCCCCCATTTGAGATCAACCGCGCCAAGACATCGTCAATATTCAAGTCGTTCTATGGCGACAGGTTGGACAGAAACCACTCGACGGGCACGATGGTGGTCTCGTCTAAAATTTCAAGGAAAGATGGAGGCTTGTCCGGCGGTGAATAGAAAACAAACGACATCCAGGCGGAGGACAATTCACGAATGCCGCTATTCTGGGCAAGTTTTTGAGGAGATTTAGTCTGAACTGCATGCTTGGTGAATTTGAAATGGATCTTCTGTGGTACTCGTAAGTACATAGATGACAACGAGGCCTCCGACCAGAAGTTATTTGCGAGAATTGCGGGTATATTTTTAGGACTCGGTTATCGTGCCCCCTCAAAAATTGAGCTTTATTTGTGCGGTGATAGCCGCGAGCTGAGATTGAACATTTTTGGAAAGCACCTCACATGTCATGCATGCATGACATACTCGACACAGTACACCATCAATATTAATCCGCCTTGTTTCCTCTCCATTGAAACGCGCAACATTTTGCGCGCCCGTCTGGTTGTAACCTTGTTGCACTGCCCCATAGGCCAAAAGGCGACAGCCACCTACCATACCAAGACTACAGGTTATGGCCTCCTCCAGTGTCACATGGGATAGGGATCTCCATCATCACGGTGAGACCAAGCGATCTTTGAGGAGTGGAATAAGATGATCTCGGAACACATGAAGACCTCAAGTCACATCAATTCAGCCGCAGCGTGGGCTTGCTGTCCGATTGCTCACCCGTGGAAACCCAATTGAGTCAGAAGATATTTTTGATGAAAACAAGCATGATCCATATCTAAACACCCACTAAAACCCCAAGCCCGGCCACAAGACCTGGGGTTCGGTAGATGCGTGTGGGCGTGGGGTCAACGCGAGTGAACTTACATCCATTTTTCGCGTTCAATTTTGAGCATCTAAAACGTCCTTTCAGATATGCCTGAAACGCGAGGAAACAGTGAATCGTGAACCATTGCCTGGGGACGAGTTCCAAAGGACGCCGAAGGACAGACTCGTGGCCAGTCTCTCCATGAGGGGGAAATTTCGAAACGCCTCGACAGCTTCTCATATGACACCGGTCTAGAAGTGGCCCACAACAAACATTTGGAAGAGCTTGAGATCATTGTCCGCGCAATCAAGTCACCTTCACGTGGCGTTTACCACGCCTTAAAGACGCAACATCAGTCACGCCATCTCCACCCACCCCATCGCACACTTTTCGCTCCGAAATCGCACTCAGCACCACATTTCATATCCAAATGCCTGATAAAGTCAGTACGAGACATGCACCATATCCTGCGTTAAGTGCTATTCCGAAATTTTCAGTCCTTGTCCCAGAAGCCATCGACCACAGATCATACCATGAAGCAGATCGCATGGTCATCACTTATCCCCTACCAGGGTCAACCAAGTTCATCAACGTAACATGGGCGGAATTTGGCCACGCCGTGGACAGCGCAGCATGGGTACTTGATCAACAGTTGGTTGCTCGGCGCTCATCTGACCAACCCGTCAAAACCGTCGGCATCCTAGCCCGAAGCGACCCAGCATACATGGTCACTGTTTATGCTTTACATAAATGTGGTATCACGCCGCTCCTGCTGTCCACGAGGAACTCTCACGCAGCAATCGTGAATCTGCTGAAGCTTACCAGTGCTATCGCGATACTTTCCGACGTATACCATCGAGAGGAAGCAGAATCATCTGCCGCTGAAGTGGGCTCCATCCCCATATTCGACCTGGCGCCTCTCCCAGGGCCATCATCGGGAGCAAGAAAGCCGTTCCCATTCCATCTAAAATACGAGGATGAGCTAGATAACCCTGGCGTCATCCTGCATACGAGCGGCTCAACCGGACTTCCAAAGCCCGTTGCGTGGTCTACCCGTTTCTTCTGGCATCAAACGTACTACCCACAGCCCTTCATCGACAAATATAATGGATCCTCCATGCTATCGACGCTCCCCATATTCCACGGTTCAGGGTTCGCGGTGATTCGTACTTCCTTGCTCTGGCTTGGCTGGCGGGTCATATTCCCAGACAGCAGTAAACCAGTGACAGCATCCGCTATCATCGACATATGTAATAATCCGTCAGTATCTCCCGACATCGTCACGGGGGCACCCTCAATCATGGAGGAGATTCCCACACTCCCCCGCGGCTGGGAGGTCATGCACAGCCGAAAAGCCTGGTTTTTTATGGGTGCTCCAATCCCACCTCACTTTGGGGATGAATTGGTTCGGCGTGGGGTACATTTTATCCCCAACCTTGGTGCGACAGAAATCGGCCAGATGAACGTTCTTGAGCCCGAAGGTAGAGCTCCGGCAGACTGGAATTACCTTGAGATTCGACCCGATTTCGACTTTATTCTCGAGCCCCGGGGGTCTGATCCAGGATCTGGCCCATTTGAGCTGATAATACTATCTAAAAATGGATGGAGCCCAGGGGTGCTGAACGTCAAGGTCAATGGAGTTCAAGGATATGCGACATCGGACCTCTATGAGAAACACCCCACCCTCGGCCATCTGATAAAGCACTGTGGACGCGTGGATGATGTTGTTGTGCTCTCGAATGGGGAAAAAACACTGTCCAGGGCGATCGAAATACCGATTGAAGCCGACCCTCGGGTCCGGGATGTGATTGTCTTTGGAACAGGGCGCACACAGAATGGTGTCATGATTGTGCCCACCCCAGAGCATGTATTCGACCCGCAGGACCCAGTCAAGCTCGCCGAATTCCGGGAATCCATATGGCCCTCCGTCGAGAAGGCGAATTCCATAAGCCCCACGCATTCCCAAATATGGAAGGAAATGGTTTTAGTTACCCGCCCAGACAAAGAACTACCCCGCACAGATAAGGGGAGCGTCAAGCGCAAGTTGGCGATCGAACTCTATTCCAAAGAGATCGACGAACTTTACATCGCTGTCGAAGAGCTCACCTCTGCGGAGGCGCCACCATTGCCCGAATCGTTGGATGTTGAAAGCCTGGTGCTTTTCTTTACAGCCTTGATCAACCGAGCATTGGGAAAACCGTTGAAACGTGATGATGATATCTTCAATAGTAGCATGGATTCCTTGAAGGCCATTTTTCTCCGTAGCTCCCTGGTGTCAGCCATGAAAAGTGATGTTAGAACAGAGATGTTGGCTGCGCAGGTGCCCCAAAACTTCGTCTACTCCAACACCTCGGCTCTAGCGATGGCAGAAGCGGTCTCCCAGCTGGCGGTACGCGGGCATCTAATCGAGAGCGGCCAAGAGACGGCCGAAGAGCATGCCAAGATGATCAACGAAATGGTTTCCAAGTACACACAGGGCTTCCCCACGCACACCCCCTCGGCAGGGTCAATCGGTGGCGACGGGGGAGAAACCGTTGTACTGACAGGCAGCACTGGTTCGTTAGGGACATACCTTCTGAACGCTTTGATTGCCAGCCCAGATGTTACTACGATCCACGCGTTTAACAGACAATCGACAATCCCGACGTCGGATCGGCAGCAACTGTCGTACCAAGAGCGCGGGCTGGATGTGGGGTCGCTTACCAATGCAATCTCCTCCGGTCGGCTCGTATTTCACGATGTCGCCCTTCATCAGCCTCAGTTTGGTCTGCCTCTTGATGCCTACGACCGTATTCGCGAAACGGCCACACTTGTCATTCACGTAAGATTTTGTCACGCCAGCGAGCTGAGTGGTGAATGATAGCCCCACAGAACGCATGGGCAGTGAACTTCAATTGGACCCTCGACACGTTCGAGTCGGTGCACATCAAAGGGCTTCGCAACCTCATCAACTTCTCCTTGTCGTCCCCTCTCACGAACCCGCCCTCCATTGCTTTTACCTCGTCTATAGCAACGGCGGGCGCCTTTACTACAGGTGACGTTCCTGAGGAGGCCCTTGGGGACCCTGCGGTATGCATGCCGCACGGTTATGCACGCGCAAAATTTGTCGGAGAACGGATGCTGGCAATTGCATCGGAAAAGACGGACATGAAGTCATTCTCATTCAGGATTGGCCAAATCTCAGGCGACTCCGTTCACGGAATCTGGAATGAGACGGATAGTGTTCCTGTGTTGCTCAAAGGTTGCCAAGAACTCGGAGCCATACCAACTGATTGGGTGCCCGTCGTCGCTTGGACTCCTGTTGACGTTGTAGCCCAGGTGATTATTGACGTTTGTTTGAACAAGGACCGTACCGCAGGCACCTTCCATGTTGCGAACCCGAAGCCAACGCCATGGAAAGACCTCGTGCCGTTCGTGCGTAGGAATATCATGACACACGATGGCCATGAACTGGAAGAAGTCACAATGAAAGAATGGATTAGTCGACTGAAGGAATCTAATCATCCGGCCGATGTCAACCCGGCTATGAAGCTCATTGCATTTTTCGAAAATGCCATGAACGGCAGGGGTGTCAGATGCCGCCTCGGCCTGGATAGAACGAAAGCAGCGTCCCCTGCCTTGAGGGACGCACTGGCGGTTGATGAGAATACCCTGAAGCTGTTCCTGGACTATTGGAAAAGGATACAGTTCCTACGCGCGTAGAATAGGCGGCGTTGGCGGATCAATAGGTATCCTGGCCTTTGATTGCGTCAATGTTGAATGTTACTGTCGACACCAGGAATATCACTTGTAAATAAAACGTTATCGATCAATTTGGAGTGCCCTACAGACATAAGTAGGATTCCTTGTATATTCGACCTACCATAGTGTAATTAATTCCCCTCTATTCGGGAACACCGCAGCAGGGGTGATTGTAACTAAACATTTTTCGGCACTTTCCTAGCACCAGCATCACTCTCTGTTGATGACGTTGCGGGCCGCTTGCGTTCGAATTTCAGACCTGGAACGAGAGTGATGCCTTGAGACAAGGGAATTGTTTCGTCGAGCTTCCTCCGAAAATATGAGAGGGTGCGGGGGACGTCTGCTTGATTGAGGATTCCAGTCCACTCGGCGATTTGATACCCCTTAGTGAGTCGACAGCGCAGGGATTCAGCGATGTCGAAGAGGGGGTGAAGAATAGACGGAAGGCTATCTTTCATTTCCACGAATCGCTCGGGTGAGGCGAAAGAGTCCCGACGAAGGGCGCTGATCAAGCTCCTTGGAAACATGTCTTGAGCGTTGATTATTTGGAGATTCTCGCGAGCTTTGTCCGAGGGTTCGCCCTCGACGCCATTGCAGAACAGCGCGAAGGTCAGCAGCCACCACATAGATTCGAAATCGTGGAGGAAGAAGTACTGGAATGGGGGCTTTCTCACGATGGTTGCGGTAACATCACCACCACCACCACCGCCCGAGCTGCCACCATTATCTGATTCACTATTATCCTCCGATCCACCATCCGATTCAGAAACAGCATCATTACCTTCACTATCATGACCATAACCATGAAGCGGCGCGAAGAGCCGCTTGGCAACTCCCACCTCCACAGACATGAACTCAACAGTGCCCTGCATACTGGGTCAGTAATCCATGGCAGACCGGCGTATATGAAAGAACCCACAATCGGCTCGCAATCCGCGCTCACCTCCGAGAAGGGCTTACAATACTCCAGATCGGACAATCTTCCCCGGCCCCCGTGAAATAGTATATTGCCTGAGCTGATGTCACGGTGAACATACCCGAGTTGGTGAAGAATCTCAATCCCTACAGAAGCTCCGTCAGCCTGCCCCATATCGCCTGCAGAAGGCCCATACCTATCATCGCGTCCCTCAGCGCTGTCATGTGGTCCTGGAGATTCACGACCTTGTACAGTGGCGTCGCCACTCCGTCGAATGAGATCCGATAATGGCACCGCCACGTGATCGCGTGGCGCACTGTGGGTCTGATCACCCTTCGATCCAATCGCATCGCCGAGCTCCTGGCCCGGCGGGACGAGGACCAGCACTCCTGCTGTCTCAGTCGCTCATAGTCATCTGTGCGATCCGTCACGTTCAGATGCTCACTCGTGAACGGTGTTTCGCCGCCCACCATCGCCTGGGTGTCGTCCTCGGCGCCCCCAGTGAGCGTGGTCCAACCATGGGCGATCACCTTCATGAAATAGTCGTCGAATGTATGTTCCGCGGAATCGCCCAGCTTGCTGTACTCATCCCGGAGCGTGGCCAGAATGTCGCCCTCCGGCCTACGATCGCGCTCGACCCAGCAGTCCTTCAGCACCGCCGGTGTGCCTGGGGCATCCTGGAAGGATCCCCTCCACACACGGGTGCCGTGCCCCAATATCCATTCCGCCGAGGCGGCAGCGAGGAGCTTGTCTGTCTGGAACTTCCGATCGCCAATGTCGATGACGAATTGCTCTTGGCCTGCGCAATCCCGGATGCGACGCATCGTGGTGTCGTATCCGAGTTGCTCTGGGGAGGCGCAGGTCAGGAAGTTCACCATCTCGATGAGTGGCTCGGGTTCCTGTGGATGGGAGTCAACTTGATAAGACCAACACGGTAATGAGCTGACCGTCATAAAATTGAAGGGCTTCGAGACGAGGACAACAGAACGGCATGCAAACCAGAGGCGAGTGCGAGTGTCCTCGATGCTGATCCCGAATGTGAATCGCCGCCGAGCGTCTACCCGCATAATCTGATGCATGCTCCACACGATCTTGCCAGCATCCTTGAACGCGAACTTGACAGCATTGCCCGACTTCTTGAACTCTGTGGGGCAGACGATATCCCACCATTTCGAGAACTCACTGCTTGCCTGGTTGTGGGCGGCTGCGTCAGCCACTGTGAAGAATCCATCCGGTTGAGAATCATCATCCCTCTCGGATGCAGTCACCCCGCCGGGCTGGAAAGAGTAGGTGTTGATCCTCGGGCGGCTGATGGCATCCACGATCGCCTCGACGACTTGCTGGAATCCCTGGAATGCGAGGTCCTCCGCCAGGTCTGAAGCCCCAGGATCTGCTGGGAATGCCGACCAACGCCCCGACTCACCCTCCCAATCTCCAGTTGACAGCAGCTGTATCAGGACATCGTCGACGTTCAGGTCGCTCTCTGGCAGCAGGTTAGACAGGAACCAGTCGAGGCTCACGACGGGCACTGCGCCGAGGTCCGTTAGGATGGCAGGCAAATATGGAGGGCGCGGGGGAGAATCAGACGACATCTAGGTGGGTAGGGAAGAGCCCCTATTCCAGACTGTTGTAGTTGTGGTTGAAACACGGATTTGTTCATCTACACTACGTGCCGGGGAAATTTGAAACGGACCCTTGGAATTGTCCACGGTCATGCTCCCGACCATATCATTGGGAATAATAAAGAACACTATAACCATCCCATGTCAAAATGCATTGGCACAAATATGAACTACTACATTCCTCTACGAATCAGTTGACCGCGACCGGGGGCGCCTGGGTGTCATTTTTAGCTACGTTAGCAGGCGGTTGTCCTATCCGCGACACAGCTGTTCCCAGAGCCTGAGTGCGCAACGCGAGCCCGCGTGTCTTCTCAATGACAGTCTGGTAGATCGGCAACGGAGGCCTGTTGATCTCGATAACATTCTGGAAGATGGGCGGTTTGTCATTGGCAATGAACACGGGTGGTTGAGATGTACCTTTTCGAGATCGATTTTAGCGTCTGCGCCCATACGGGTCTCGCGGATGAGGTTGACGATCCACTTCTCGCCCTCCTCGGGGGAGAGGTTGAGGCGCTCCGAAAGGTCACTGATAGGAGGTGTTAGCTGGGTGCAGAAGATGTAGCTTGGGCTAGAATTTACGCGATATCTATCCTTTGATGAATTCGACAGTAAGCCTCGCTGATGAGGTAGCGAGCATTATCCAGGAACTCCTCCCTGAATTCACCCAAAAAGAAATCATCGCCCACAACCGTCTCCGCCAAAGTGAGCTCCCGCTGCGCTGCCTCGAAGTCGAATTCGATGTATAGCTCTTTTAGGAACGAAGTCACAGGATCTTGGTATTGGTACTCCTCGGTCTGGATGACCTTGACGACCTCACGGATCGCATGGCGCACACGCGACGATACGGGGTTGGCAGAGTTCGTTGTTGATGCGGCTTTCCGGGAAAGGATGGCTGCGGTGGCAAGATAACGCAGGATCCATGGGCACGATGTCTGGATCGTGTTAAGGTAGGTGGGCGAAAGGAAGGTTTCCAGCAGGAGGGTGCGCCCCTGGGGGTGATTAAAGTAAACAAAGAGCGACCAATGTAGAAGCCAGGTTCGTGAGTGGAGCTGGGCGAGGGCGGGTTCAGGGATGTTTGCGTTGGAATTAGATGGGGGTGTGAGCAGCGATGATGGTGAGCGTGAATCGATGGCTTCCCGGAGAGTGTTCAGTTCTTCTAGGGCAACTTCCCAGTTCCCTGTCAAGATATCGGAAGCGAGCTTCCCCCAGTGAGCTGACGTGTTGAGGTCATTGTCCGTCGAGAGGACGCGGAAGTGATAGAGGTAATCAGCGGCGCTGCTGTAGTTTCCATACGAGTAGGAGAATTTGCCAAAATTGTACAATGCGGTTATTTGATCTAGAGTGAGCTGCAAGCCGATGAGATTCACGATCTACTCCTGTTGAAACTGATCTGGTTGGACGTACACCGTAATTATCCTTGAGATATTGCAGATTCTGGTTCTTGTCTTGACGCAAGGCCTGTGCAACATCTGGGTTTTGAATCACCTCCAAAACGGCGAGGGCCTCCTGCTGCAGTCCTTCATTGATCGACACGGCTTTTTGTCGTTTCCCGTCGAATTCTGCACCACAGTTGGAGTAGTAACTAATGATAATAGAACGATACTCACCTGGAGGGGTTTCTTCGTCAGGATATATCTGTTGAAACAAACTGACGGCATAATCAAACATATTGGTGCCCTTGGCGAGTTCATATTGGGCCACCTGAACTTCTTCGACAGGAAATAGAGAAGTTTCAGCCAGATGCGCAAGTAGAGGGAATGATAGATGGCGGTCGAGGTAGGGAATTATCGTTTTTGACAAATCGTGTTCTGCCATTTTGTATTGTGGTCGTTGTCCAAGACGGTGATCGTGAAGGCCAAAATTTTGGTGCACAGCCACCAGCAGCCACGTGGGAGGAAGTCATCCTCAGGCTCGTTTTGGATTCGACATTGCTCAAACAAACCACTATGGTGGCCAAGAACTCCTGGGCCCATTTCTAGCAGGATGTATACAAGACCATCTGGTTGTGGATTTATTTGTTGCATTTTCACTGAACCCATGCTCCGCCTGGAGTAACCTGACAAGCCTAGCACGATGACAACTTCAGGCCCGATTGGCGGAATATTGCCCCCATAACCCCGGCTCAATTCCCAGACTCTGATTTAGAATCCACCAGGTTACAAAATAACTACCCACTCCTATACCCGCCGCCGCCGCTTGACCTGGAAGCGCTCGGCCGGCCATCGGAAATCTGACTGATGTATACACAGGGAACTGAGTCAGCATACCACTTGCCGTATTTCTACCCAGTGGAGCTGACTGATTCAACCCCAGGCAGTCCGCTTGATAACGACCTCTGGGAACTCGTTTAACCGCTGGGCTACCCCCACTACGCCGTCCACCTCCTTTTTTGGAGCTTCCTATCAGCCTCCGTTATGTCTCTGCATGGCTGGCATTCAGGGGAGCGCATCATCCGCCAGAAGCTTGGACTGGATCATGACCCTTCGACACTCATGCTGTATATGTCGGTAGATGGAGATTTGCCGGCCGACCATGGGGTATTCCATTCTACTCGGCTGCCCTTTGTCCCGATAGCGACGCTTGACTCTGAAGGTCGACCATGGGGCTCAATCTTGGCTTCGGGCGATGGACAACCGGGATTCATCCGAAACACGAAATACACAGTCCTCAACATCGATGCAAAGGTCTGGGATGGAGATCCCATCATAGGAAATGCGAAAGACTTTTCAGAAGACAATGAAATGCTCGCGGCTGGGATTGGAATCGAATTCACTACACGCCGCCGCAATAAATTTGCTGGGAAGCTGACAAAATTGTGCAGGACAAACGATACTTTGCGGATAGAATTGACGGTCAATCAGGCACTTGGGCAAGCATCATTTACATCGCATCAACACAAATCGCTAATAGGTAAATCTACAGGAACTGTCCTAAATATATCAATATTCGGGACCTTGTACCTCATCCCACCGCATCCCCAAAAATAATCTACAATAAACCCCATCTCTCTCCCGCTGATCGTCTGCCTCAGGAACTCATACAACTAATTTTGGAATCCGACACTGTCTTCTTTGGATCCAGTTACCACGCGCCCCCAGATGAATCACGTCTATTCCCGTCGCACCTTGGCATGAACCAGCGTGGTGGTAGACCCGGCTTCATCCGTGTCACTCCTTCCGATGGACGAACGGTTGTTCTCCCTGATTTCTCAGGTATGCCCTTGCCTCATCCAATCCTTCTCGCGTATTCATCAATTTTAGGAAATCGATTCATGACGTCTCTCGGAAATATTGAATCGACTTCGCTAGCCTCACTCACATTCGTCTCGTTCACCACAGGAGATATCCTCTATCTAACAGGCTCAGCTGAAAATCTTTGCGGCTCGGATGCGCAAGCATTGATGCCCTTTCAAAATACGCTCACCACTGTCTATGTCACTGGCTACGTTTTCGTCCGCGACGCACTGACAGTACGCCAACGCGCCGGCACTCTCCCCCAGCCCAGCCCCTATAGTCCGCCCATCCGCCTCCTCGCTGAAGAGGGAGCCGGTATATCCACTCTATTTAAAGAGCAAGAGCCGATTACCGCTCTCCTCTCAGGCATTGAGCTTCACAGTTCTACAATTGCTACTTTCACATGGGAGCCATCCACAGCGCTCAAAATTCTCCCAGGCCAAGCCGTGATTTTGGATTTTACGTCCCTGCTGGGGAAACGGCAATACCAGCACATGGCGCCGTCCAGGCCTACTTCCATCAACGACGATCGGCTGCGCACGTGGACTGTTTCACGCACATCTGCCACTGGGAAAAGCCGTTTCTCGCTGACAATGCGCGAGAAGCCGGAAGGTGTTGTGACGGGCGCATTGTTCAATATTGCACAGAAGGTTGCACAACTCAAGCCTGAAATTCTGAATGATGCGCGGCCGCTCGGCCTCAGTGTCCGTGTTGTCGGAGTGACTGGCGCTTTCACGTTGCCCGACGACGAGACGACGATTAGTAACAGTGAGCTTGGGTTGGTGGTCCCCCAGGCATCTGTTCAACCACCACGACCACAACTATTGTGGGTTGCGGGTGGAATTGGTGTTACCCCGTTCTTAGCCATGCTCGATGATTTGCGCAAGACCAAACGGGAAAAGGATATTCGCCTGGTCCTTGCTACTCGCGAACCCAAGATATTTATCCCTATGATCTTGGAGTTGGTGCCCCATGACGCTCCTCACCGCGTTACGCTTGATTTATTCGCCAACCACGACACCTCCACCTATCCGACTCATCCGAATGTTTCGCTCAAGCAGCATGCGGGCAGGATCCCGGAAGCATTTTGGGATGGAATCAGCGTCAGCGGCGATGTATTTGTCTGTGGCCCCGAATCTTTCGAGAAAGATATTCGGCGGGCGCTAATCGCAAACGGCGTTGATTCGGTAAAGATAAAAACGGAGGGTTTTGAATATTGACGCATCGCATCGATATCATTGATGACCACACCGCACCATGTAACAATACAATTTATGTAACTGCTTTCTGTATCTTACTCATCGTAACCTCGGCAAATATTGTTTACTTTTAGTGTATGTATTGAATTTGACTACATCTACAGCGCTTGATGCCCCACCCGTGGACCGCCGCCGCCGCAGGTGATGCATCATTCTAATCTAGCAATCGTGCCAACATGTCAAGATCGTGCTCCTTCTTCATGACAGACAATTCCTCTATGCCAGCGGGCCAATTCACCTCAGGAGATAGTAGCGGTGGGTACGTAGCCTTGTCGTGTTCCCCGGCCCAGTCGAAATCGATCAGTTTGACTTCTCGATGCGTCGTGAGCATCACATTTGGCTTTCGAAGGTCCCCGAAGACATAGTTTTTCTCGTGCAAGATACATAGGGCACGTCGAACCTGACCGGTGGCCCAACTCCCGAGGGCCATCGTCAGCTCGTCCATGTGATCCAGCTGATGCAAGGTCAGGCCCTTCAAGTGCTCCATCGCGACCATTTGCAGATCTTCATAGGGATCTCCATCCAGGACACCCGCTGGCCCGACGTAAAAGAGCCGCGGGGCGAGATTCTCACTCGCGAGCAAACGATGTGCATCTTCCCCGTAACGGTCAACGAATTTGATGACAATATCGCGCGGGGGATCTGAAATTGTTCTCGCAAGGAAAACCACACACGTTGATTCCGTTTCGAGAGGTTTAATGTACTTGAAATTCACGATCTCACCATCCTCATCGCGATAAGCATAAACCGTTGGGAAGAAGCGAGGATAGGAGTCTTGAGGACCCGGGATGACTTGGAGATTACGGTAATATTCGTTTGTCCTGTTATGCCCTACACCGAATCAAAAAGAATTCAAGCGAGGACAAGAAGGAGGTACAGACTGGCCTGTAGCTCTTTTATGATGTCGTCCTGAGGCTCTACGCTTATGGTCGGTGTAATGGTGGATTGAGATGGTGCAACATTGAATATGATATGTACATGATTCTTCGCGAGGGGATTCGAGATGACGCTCGACAGTGTGAGACCTGGGGACGATATTGGTTGGATTTGCTTGTCGTCAGTGTGGACAGCGGAGCCGCCGACAAGGTTCAACTTCTTAGCACTTTCCTCAAAGTTTTCATCGATGGGGATTGATACCAGCCACAAAATAAGGGAGCTTTTGGACGTGAGATCGAGCGCTCTTCCCTTTATGGCCTCGATGAGGTCGTAAACAGTTTTCGTGCGATCGATGTCGATCACGACTACGTCGCGACAACTACCGCCCTCAATGGAGCAGCACAATGTCAAGAGAGCTATGTAAGTCTCAGGGGGGCGAGAGAATATGGCATAATAATCGCACACCAGGTGGCAAATCTGCAATAATATGAATGACGTTGCCCAGGAGCGATGGAAAGATGTCCGAGAGGATCTTGTGGGACTTGAGTGGTTCGCCACCAGCCAGATCCTCGGCCTTCTCTTTGAGGTTTTCCTTGAGGGGAATCGACGCCACCCACAGAGCAACGCCGGGCTCATGGACTGAAATGCGATTTCTTTTGGACCATTCTGCAATGATGACATCTTGGAGGGTCTGAACGGTTTCTGTGTGATTAATCCTGACTGTGAATGCCCTGCCATGCGCATCACCCCGCACGAAGTAGCGTAACGTTAGGGTAGCTACGGGAGGAAGCGAGGGAAGCGACGGCGACGCGAGAGGGGAACACCGACCGGGTGGCAAATCTGCAACAACATCAGCAGTGGAGCTGCGCCTGGGCTCAGTGAATGGGAAGATGTCCGAGAGGACCTGGTAATATTTCAACGGTTTGCCGCGAGCTGGTTCATCGGCCATCTCTATGAGGGTCTTATTGAGGGGAAGAGATGTTGCCCACAGAGCAACGCTGGTCTCATCAACGGAAGCGCGGTTATCTTGGGTCCATTCTGCAACGATGGCATCTTGGAGGGCCTCGACGGTCTCCATGCGATCGATTTTTATCGTGAATGCCTTGCCGCGCGCGTCACCCCGCACGAAGTAGCGCAGTGTCAAGATAGCTATGGAAGTAAACAAAGCAAGAGACAGGGGCACAAAGGAGGACACCCACAAGGCGGCAAATCCGCAACAATATGAACAATGGAGCTGCGCCTGGGCGCAGTGAATGGGAAGATGTCTGAGAGGACCTGGTGATATTCCAACGGCTCGCCGCGAGTCAGATCCGCGGCCTTCTCCTCGAAGTTTTCACTGGGGAGCATCGAGGCTACCCACAGAGCAACACCGGATTCATCGATGGGAGTGTGATCTATTCTGGACCATTCTGCAACGATTGCATCTTGGAGGGCCTCGACGGTCTCCGTGCGATCGATCTCGACCGTGAGTAACTCGCCGCTCGTGTCACCCAGCACAAAGCAGCGCAACGTCAAGATACCTACGCAATTGAGCAAGGCGGGGGATGGGGGCGCAAATGGGAACACCCACGAGGTGGCAGATCTGCAACAACATGAGCAGTGGAGCCGTGCCGGAGCTCAGTAGATGAAAAAATGCCCGAGAGAACCTCAGAAGGATCCAGCGACTCGCCACGCGCCAGTTCCTCGGCCTTCTCCTTGAAGTTTTCACTGGAGAGCATCGAGGCTACCCACAGAGAAACACCGAATTCATGGACGGGAGTGGGATCTATTTTGGACCATTCCGCAACGATGGCATCTTGGAGGGCCTCGACGGTCTCCGTGCGATGGATTTCGACCGTGAATATCTTTCCGCGTGTGTCACCCAGCACGAAGCAGCGTAACGTCAAAATGACTACGCAATTGAGCAAGGTGAGAGACGGGGGCGCGAAGGAGAACACCCACAAGGTGGCAAATCTGCAACAACGTGAACAGTGGAGCTGCGCCTGCACTCAGTGGGAGGGAAAATGTCCGAGATAACCTGGAAATATTTTAGCGGTTCTCCACAAGCCACGTCCTCGGCCTTCTCTTGGAGAGCTTTGTTGAAGGGAATAGACGTTGCCCACAGAGCAACGTTTAACGTGGAGACGGAAATGTGGGTATCTTGGAACCATTGTGTCACTATCGCGGCTCGCAGTGCATAGACTATGTCATCTGGATCGACTGTAACTTGGAAGAAGGTGTCGGTGCCACGCACATAGCAATTGAGGGTCAACATAGTGTGGAACTTGAAGCCCGCCATTATTTATATATCTTATCGGCGGGGTTGGAAACCTAATAATATAAACTGCCACAAACCCAGAATGGGCAAGTGCGCGACAGCCGCCGCTTGGGTTCATACGACAAAGAATCTGCTTGAGAATGGATGGTTGCTTTCGGCGAGAAAGCACTGGAAAGCCGACCCTGACCATGAGGCCCACCAAAATGCAGAGTTCCATGGTGCGTAGCTCATTAGCAATCTTTCCGTGTCCAACAAATTTGGCTACTTGAATTTAAACTATTTGATTGAAGGAATCGCTGCAACTGCTTGCAACCAACGATACCATTCGTAAATTAGGAAGCGCGGAATCTGCCCAAACGATCGTCATGCGGACTGAATCCCACTGACGCGCGGCTACATGCATGCAATATGCAGGGTTGCACTCCGGCACCAGGAACAGCCACATGCAAACAACCCCTTCCCCAACCACCCAAGGCCAACTCATGTCTTGGCATGCCCTCATCATCGCCATCCTGCTCGCACAATCCTCCGCGGCAGCATGGAGGAACCAGACAATTGACGACGATCTAGGGGATTCCTCAACGGGCTTCAAGGTCCTTTACTCGCCCCTCACAAGTTCAGGTGGTGGGGCAGTTTGGAAGTCCCAGAACAACTGCGAGACCTGTGCGATTAAGCCGGATCGCGCTAAAACTTACAAGAACACATGGACTTCGACGACGTACCTCGAAGATGGTGGGAACTATACGGCGGCCATGCAGTTCCATGGTGAGTTTGTGAAGCCGCTTTCCCATGTGCTGCGGCGGTCGATGATGAGGAATTGTAGGCACTGCGATATATATCTATTTTGTAATATCCAACTACCCGCGATCGACGGGACTCATCAGTGTTGTGGAGTGTGCTTTCCGACTCGATGGAGCTATTGTTGGGAACTATACCCACGAGTCCGACGAATCCTACATATTTCAGTACAACACACTGGTCTATGCAAAAGAGAACCTATCAAATTCTACCCATAATTTCTTGGTTGAAATGTCCAAAGGGGGTCCTTCCTATGTCATCTTCGATTACGCACAATATACGTGCGTTCCCCCCATCACTTTTATTGTATTCATCAGTGTTCAATTCGGACAGGACTGATACGCTCGAAACAACCCCTACGACAACGTCGTCCGGTCCCTCGTCGAGCGTCTCGGGTCTCACGAACACGCCAGTGAATCACCGCAACATGTGGGCCATTGTGGGCGGAATACTGGGTGGCTTGGGCAGCCTCGCCTGGATCGCTCTCGCGTTCTGCATATTGCAGCGTCGCCGGGGGAGGAAACAAGAACACCAGCACGACCTTCAAATGCAAAGTCTCATCAAAGGCGATAGTCTTCAGGCGCATCTTTCCCCAGATTTGCTGGAGGAGCATGCCGAGCTTGAGCAGCGGCTTCAGGAACAAAGTGCGGCGACACAGAATGATGGAATATCGAATTCCCGACCCGTGGATGCGTCCACCGCCGTTGATGATTCTGATTTGCAGCAGGAGGTGATATCAATGAGGCTACAGATCCAGCGCTTGGAAATACAGCAGGTCACCACGACCACGCTGCCCTTCGCACCATACAGGGACGATGTCAGCGTGGCGACAGCGCCGGTACCCGCGGAGAGCACTACCACTCACGACTCTGTGTTCACCATGAAACGTGAACAGACAAGGGTCCTCGCCGCTGGCTCGAGTGCGTCAGTGGAAGATGTCGTGGTTCACACAGACAGTGGTTTGCGACTTGGGGCTGCACCGCGCCCTATCAAGCTGCCACCAACTTATGCTTTGGAATGATGTATTGCACACCATTGTTGGAACGACGCACACGCTGGGGTGCTGGGTGTAGTTTATTGATTCTCTCTCTATACTCATGACACTCTTTAGGAGAAATACTGCTCATGTGCGGACAAAACACAATATTTACCATCTATGTACTATATCAATTTTCAACGGCTTCTATGACCACGAGCTTTCAAACTGATCCCACCGCCTCTTACACGAACTCGGGTCATAATCTGTTTCAGATGTCAGCGCATGCGGAGAAGGAGGGGAGAAGGGGTCCCACCAAAGCTGTGTCCGCGATCACAAGAACATTTTCCCTTTTCCCACTTCTGCTCAGTGAGCGGACAGTGGCTCCAATCGTCGTGCTGATATCCTATTTCCTCAAAGAAGTGGAGCTGGTCACGTCGGGCGAAGAGGGAAGCGGCGATACTGTGGACGGGCGCATCGCCCCATCGCTGGAAACGGGGTTGAATAACATCCCATTCGACGGCTAATATGAACACACCTCGTAATAGAACCCACCAGTAGAGTCCAAGTATTCAAAGAAAGCTGTGTATGCGGGCCCACGCCAAAAGTTCATATCGGCAATCTCGAAGTTGCTCCAAACTACGGGAGGCAATGAGAGGAGATCTAGCAATGGGACGGCGATACGCACAATGGCAAGTGTTGTAGGAGATTCCGTCGTTATTGGAAATGAAGCCCATTGAGTTATTGGGCGCGACGTATTCTGGGTGCTTCTCAATGAAATCTAGGACGATGTGAGTGGTTGAACGGGGGAGTGAATTGGGATTACCCTTGACATATCCCCAGAGACTGGGTATGGTCGCCGATATCTCGTAGACAGTGATGGTGAATGCTGCATGAGCAGAGATTGAATGGATGATCACTTAGTAATGCTCGGGAGACGTACAATATACTTTGTCATTGTCTTCCATGAAAAGGAATGGGTCGGTGTTGATATCACAATGGTAATGGACGCTCGGCCTATCAAGTATAATTGGACGCGATGAAATATGAAAATAAACTGCTTACTCGACTCTCCAATACCATCTATATTTCAACAGAAGCGGGTGTCTGAAAAAGAACTATAGATACGTTTAGGATACACTGGGAAGGTGAAATGTGTCTCGAACCCCGGAATTGAAGCGGCACATGTTCCGATATGCTACGCTTCCTGTTCCACAGGGAAAACGTCAGTCAGGCATGATCTATCAATCAAGAAACCGAGTGCACCTCCATATTTAACACCGTTTGCCGTCATCTGATTCCTGGACTTTGTAGCTTTCTCCTCATCAATCCAGTCTGGTTGGTACCAATGTTCAGTTGGAATAACCCCAAATTCAACACTCGAGCTAACGGCGGCGGAAACTTGCCTAAGATCGCAGAAAGATGAACTCGGCGAGCGCAGCTAGTTTAAAACACTGACGATTTGAACTCCTCCGTAAACGGAATCTCATTCAGCAGAACATAGGGATAGTTGTATCTCGAATTGAATCGGTTCTCCAGCTCGCGGATGCTGCTGAGGGTGCCCGCCAAATCAGAGTTCCTTGCGAGAATCACGAATGACGCATTCGCACGACGGGGCCCCTTCTCCACGGTCGGTGGTGGATGCACTGGTGGATGGACAACCACCTTATCTTGTGGGGGAGTAGGTGTTGAACCTTTGAAATGAGTTGCGATTTGGGAAAAGGATGTCGCTCGGCCATACTCTTCGTGTGTGAAGCTTAGGATGTAGTGGAGAGAGATCTAGTCCTGACATATCAGCAATGAGACAAAACAGGTGTGTGTTTGCGAAACATACGAAGATTCCAAGAATGAGAAGAACGTATCTGGTGATCGTATTCATCGAGCAGCCTACACTTGCCCTCGCCTTTGTAAACCTGTTGTGGAGGTGGGAATCCCCAGCATCAGCACTGGCGCGGCCCTGTTCAACAGCCTGTTGGCTGCGTTGGGCGGCTATGCAGACAGAATGCAGGCCTCACGTGTGCAACTAACTCCGATCGCCACACCGTCGCCGTCCCTTGCGGTTTACCACATCATTCATCATTCATCAATCATTCAGACCACAGTTTCCATTGGGAGGTATCTGGATATTCGAGCAATAATGATGATTTTTATCTTCAGGCTGGGTTGTTGAGTAGCGACCGGATGGCACCGCGACCATCGAAAGCCATGTCCAAACTGGAAGCGGATGAGCAGGCAGGAGCCTGAGCCCAGTGTACCGGACCCCCACAATGACCACCATTCATTCCTACGCGAGCTTTGTACTGGTAACCCGCTGACCTGGGTTGTTGGAGCGTCCACTTGTTTTGTTCTCCTTCTGGAGGGTGATTGGTATCCACTTCAGGCGGCGGCAAATCGAACGCAGCTTATCAACGAGGTGAACTTGGCTCTGCCGATCCTATCCAGGCATGATATTAATATATAGGCTGGGCCCCGAAGCGCTTTCAATGCATATTCCAGCTGCAGTCATGGAAAATAGAATGATTCGCGATATCAATGAATTCGCGGGTTGAACAATGTCCTTCGTTGATGCATAACTATTTCGGCAGACCCATCTCCTGGTTGAATCGTTGTTGATATCTACATACGAATTGCAATGGACCTTGTGCATGTCCTTTCGTTGATGCTTTGGATGTAGGATATAGTTTCGACCCGACTCTATCTCGGCGTGTATAAACCTGCCAGTTATCGAGGTTCGATTCAAAGTTCCAACCTCTCGGCCCGGACTTCTCAAGCTGTCCAACTTTCGTGTTCCCAAGTAGGCGCTGGATCATGATGCACAGCTCACCATAACATTTAGGTTGCAACATTCCAGGCTTCACTTTTTTTCATCCTGCTTATTATAGTGTCCAACAGCATCGTCCTAGCGTCTGGCGAGACCGAGCTTTGATACAGATTCTAGTTTTTCCCTTGGTCCCCGCGAGCACGATCGTACCCATGGTCCTTCACAAATCATGAGATACCCACTTGTTTTTCTGTGACAGTGTTCATGCTCAACATATGACACAACCTGAGCCGGAGCACTGGTGATGCAAGTAGGTACTATTTGGTTGCTGCTGATGAATGATGGTTGTTCCAAATTTATATTGTCAGATACAAGGAGTGCATGGAGTCGTGCTCATTCCCCCCGCGCTGGGGGTCCTCTTCCATCTTCAATTTCGCTTCAAGTTCATTTCAGCCTGATTATGCTGGGCCATAATCTCTTACTTTTGTGGATTTTCACCCTTACTGGGGCTTGGACCTCGAGTGCTATTCTCATCAATCGGACCATTGATGATAGTGTGGGGGATTCGGCGTCAGGTCTCTTGGTACAGTACGCACCAGAGATTGCTCCCTCGAACCTTGGCGGCGGTGCCCTTCGGAAATCAGAAAGCAATTGTGACGGTTGTAACATAAAGCCCGTGAATTCTGATGCCTCCCAAAGCACATGGACGGCGGTAGGGTATTTTCCGGGCGTCGAAAATGCTACGGCGACCCTTCAGTTTCAGGGTACGTTACATTCTCTCGCGGAAAATACTAACTCATATTTCGCGTAGGCTCGGCAATTTATATTTACTTTATTCTCTCCAACTATCCTACCACTCCGGACATCATAAGCTCGGTTCACTGCAATTTCCGATTGGATGGGCAAATCGTTGGAAACTACTCACATTCCACGGATAACTCGTCCAGGTTTCAATACAACGCTCTCGCTTATTCAAACACAAGCCTCTCAAATGCAAACCATACTATTTTACTGGAAATCACGGGTCCTGATCCATCATATCTGATTTTCGATTATGCGGATTATACGTTCGTAATCACCTCGTCCGCATATATCATTCCCTAATGCGATGATCACCAGAACGGATGCCCAGGATGATATATCTCCTAGCGCTTCAACCTCAATTGCGGGGCCCACAAATACCCCCGTTTCCACGACACCAAAGAAGTCAATTCCCACTTCCGCCATCGTCGGGGGTGCCGTTGTCGGAATCGTAGCACTGGGGATGATCGTATTTGCTCTATTCTATTTGCGGTACCGCAACCGGCGCCGCGCAGCTTTTCCGGGCTCGGGGGTGCGACCCCTTATCGACCCAAGTCCCCATAGCAGCATGAGCTTCACCCCCCAGCTGGACACCAAACGTGCAGAGTTGGACGAACAGCTGGCTGAGAAACGACGGACGGTGGCCCAACTACAAATCATTCAGGCTTTGCGTCCCATATTACCCTCCCCTCCGGATGTTGCTGCTTTGGACGAGTCCGACCTCAGGACGCAGATCCAGGCGCTCAAGGAGCAGATAAGGCGTGTAGAATCATTGCAGCGGAGAAACATCCCTCAGACATCTCTGGGCCCGCCCAGATCGGCTTCATATGGCCGTGGTGTCGGTTCGAGTTCGAATGCAGAAGGAGGACCCCCGATTTATCTGCAGCGCTTGATGTCCGTGATGAAACGGGACCACACGTTGGCGGTGGCTAATAATTCCGCCCGGCAGGGTGAACTGCTCGTTCATACGGATAGCGGTATTCGCCTCATGGCCGAGGCCCCCATTATCGAGTTACCCCCAACGTACGCAGCCGTGTAGTATATGGGTATGGGTGCTTCCTTGGGCCTGATTTAGCCAAGTATCGCGTTTGCAAACTTTGACCCGAGACTCCATTTCTCGGCCACCCGGACCTTTCCCATTTTATTAGAACCTAGGCTGTAAATTTGACTTTTGCTCTGAATGTATGTAGATTTTTTGATGGGTGACCAACGTGTCTGCCAAAACTCGGTGGACAATCTTCGCGACCGCTGCCACAGTTGTTTCACTCAAGTTTTCAGGAATTTTCAGGTATATTAAAGACGATGGTTACGAATATTGGGAACACATCGGTGGCCCTCCACTCGACCATGGATGATGGTTCCAAGTCAACCAAAGCTAATCAGGCAAATTTGTTGTCATCTATTTTCGTATTTCACCTCCATTTCAAATTCGCCAGGCATGTACTACTGCAACTAATGCATCAAACACCTGTGCTCCGACTACGACTCTCCTCGACGACAAGAGCTAGCCTGGAATAGTGGGTATTTCTTCTGGAATCCGCCATGTTTGCCCGCTATTTTGAAGGAGCTTGGCACCGTGCCCGTTGTTAGCCTCAGCTGGTTCCTGTCTAACCTGCTGCCGGAGGACGAATTGAATGTTGAAGATATCCTGATAAAGCTGGTCTTGAACAGGGATTGGAAGAGAGGGTGTTGGTCGGCATTCTCAACGAACCACAGGGCTTCAAACCTGGTGGAGGGCCTCGCATTCCGGGGATTTCAGCAGGTCGTGGAGCCGATTGCAGATGCCGTCGGTCACCCGAGATCCAACTCTTACTTATCACAACTCAACAGCACGCCCGCTTTCAAGCGGGGTAGCGGTTCTCGACCAGACGGATTCTTCGCTCTGGGCCTACTCAAATCCAAGCGACTGGGCCCTTTCAATGGTGGGGTGTTATCTGCCCGACAGAGTTTAACACCTCGAGTGGTGATGCTGCCCGCAAGGATGTAAGCACACAGTACACTATTACATGACATAATCAGTCTAAGAGATCCTTCGCATCAGAACGCCGCCAAAATAGTGTGGAGCATGCATCGTATCATGCAGGAAGATGCTCGCCGACGCTTCACATTCGGTATCACCGTCGAGGACACCCATTCGCGCTTCTGGTTCGCATCTCGGTCTGTCGCCCTCGCCCCGAAACCCTTCAATTTCATGAAGGTCAGCTCATCACTCCACCGCTCTTGTTCCATGTTTGAATTCCTACCCGCAGAATCCAAAGCCACTGATCCAGATGGTGAACTTCCTGACATATGCCTCTGAGGAACAACTCGGATGCGACACCACGATGCATCGTATCCAAGATTCCGCGGGACAGAATCAACTCGTCATCGACATTG
>QGOG01001689.1:0-58210 GCA_003313185.1 Collybia sp. MG36
ATGTAGATATTCGAGTCGGGCTCAGCAGCGACATCCCTGAATTTCAGGGCGGAGCATCGGGAGATCAGCTGGACGAACTTCGTCGGGGGCGTTCCCTCCTGCTCTTCCCTCGCAGGCACGAAGAACACCTTCGATTGTCTGAAGGCGGCGAATTCCAGTGACATTCTGCGAGGCGTGCTGGCCTCCTTGAGTGAGGCGACCGAGCAGTTCGCCTTCGATCCGACCATCGATGGGCCTGGTGGCCTGATGCCTGACACCCCCTCGCGGCTGTTCAAGAGGGGGAGCTTCGCTCGGCTACCCTTCATTGCCGGAGCGAATCTTGACGAGGGTATGTTACTTTGCACTGCCTTGACCATGTTTCCCTACCAATGAATTTGATAGGCACCGGCTTTACCCCCTTTGATATTGTTTCGTCAGATCAAACCCTCCAATCGATCATTGCCAACTTCACTCCCCCATTGGCCCCAGCATCAGCTCTTCAAGACGCCGCAGAGACCCTCCTACGGCTCTATCCGGACGACCCAGCCTTGGGCTCGCCGTTCAACACAGGGAATGCGACTTTTGGCCTCAGCCCTGCTTTCAAACAGGCCGCAGCGATCCGTCAGCCTTTTCGTATCATATGATGAACAAATTTGCCCTCTAACTCTTCTTCAGTCGGTGATTTATCCTTTCAATCCCAGCGTCGGTTCTGGATGCAGACCGCAAGCAACGCTGGTGTCAAGACATTCGGATATTTGTTTACTGAACCCCAAGCCAACGCCCCATTCCTTGGAGGTGCGTCCAATGCGAACGGTCATTGATGCTCGTGCTCACTACCTAATTCTTACTACAGTACCCCACGGGTCGGAAATTGCATTCGTTTATGGAAATGTCCCAAATCCAACTCCTTCAGCAAGCAAGATAAGCAGCCTCATGATCGATTATTGGATTTCCTTCGCGACGAGTCTCGACCCGAATGATGGCCATGGGAATAAGCGTGAGGGACAGTGAGCATGGTCGCACTACCTCATGCTGATTCAGTTGATTGCAGGCCCCATCTGGGCCCAATACACGCCAAAGAATCAGGTTAGAAATCCTTATCGACCATTGAGAGGATTGAATTCACATTGCAATTTAGGTCCTGATGCAACTCAACGGGCTCAACACGACGCTTATTCCTGATAACTATCGAGCAAAACAGATCAAGTTCATCAATTCTATCCCAGATGTCTTCCATCACAGGCGAGGCCTTTGACCTACCCTCTCACAAGGTTTATAAATATGCAGCGTGACAATGTAACACATCGCAAATGACATTGTCAGTATACTGCTTTTTTCGTGTCGGTGACTCCCAGTGTACCCACCCATGTCTCAACAAAAAGGAGAAATGTGCTGGCTTGTGGTCGCAATTCAAATAACTACCAATTAGACCGGCACGGATGTTAGGTCTCTCGTACATATAGGGAAGGAACTGGGGGGTCAATTTGTTCCAATACGGGCCTCCATTTTATATTTGATTCGGATCATGGCTTGTTCAACAGTATCGTTCGTCGCGCGGCTGGTATTCATGCCCAATTTCGACACGGGGATATTACATTGTCGATCTAGCTCTTAGCGCGTGTGTTTTTCAACTTGGCTCACACAGAGAAGGGACCCATCATTACGTTCTGCGGGATTTCATTCACTTACACCAGGCAGGAACTCATGTTGGGGAGTTGGCGGCCGTAACTCAGAGTGATGTGGATGAAAATGGAGCTGGCTAGCACTCATGCTAGGCGGTTCCGATGGTGACGAACCACAATCAAGAGAGATGGCCGAGGGTAAGGCTCGGGGGCCATCGATCCCTTCCTCATTCCGAGTTTCATAAGTGGAGATGGACTAGCGCATGATGTATCTATGAATACGGTGATATGCAGGAATACTCAGGCTGCAAGCGGGAGCGGTCGTTGAGGGAGGAATGCGAGATTCTGCCTGCCAAACCAATGAAAGGCGCTGGTACAGACTCGTACCGTGACTCAGATGAGAGGCTCCACAGTAGCGCAACTTACCCTGCATTATATCTCTGGCTCACGGAATTAGAATCTTGCCTGCATCCCCTCTGCACACAATTCCTCCACATCCGCTCTGTCGCGGTCGTGCCCGCTGCTCCCAATCCCAATGTGCGCCCGCTTCAGGCACGCAACCCCATTCGCAAGTGCCTGAGCGCCCCACCGCGCACGAATCATCGCGCCGCAGAGACCATCGGGGCAATCCGAGATACTATCAATACTCAGCTCCTGCAGGCGCGGGCACAAGGGAGCGCTTGACTGAGGCAGGGGATGCAGAGCATGGATGAACATGGCGGTGAGCCTGCAACCAGATAAGTCGAGGTGGCACAGGTGCGGTGCGAGGGCCAAGATGCGTAGCACCGCAGGCTCTGGGCTCTGCGCATAGGTCATGGACATGGATAGCTGGTTGGATGGTTTAACCACAAGGTCCAGGTCCAGGAGAGCGGGGAGAGTGAGGGCGTTTAGGAGTTTGTCGGAACGCGTGCCTATAACGGTGAGGGTACGCAATGTAAGGTGGGTCAAGTGGGGAACTTGAACGGAGGAAAGGCCAGCAATATCGAGACCATGGAGCATAACACTGGTTAGCCGCGGAGAGAGACGCAGAAGCGTAACACATGCGGATACCGAGAGGGTTGCTTGGAGCGATAGCGATGTGAGCTGTGTGCTTCCACGAGGCAGGAGAAGGTGAGACCCGAAATTATGCCATTGAAATGATTCAAGGCGGGGGCAACGGTCCAGCATACGGAGTGGAATTGGGAGCCCATGCGATATGCTAGCGAGACCTCGGATGCTCTGAAGCAGTGGGGCGTCGCCCAGGGTGATGAGATCCAGGATGTCTTCTGTAATCCTGGCAAACTTAACATCCACCTCGTACCACCGTTGGCGGGCAGTAATAAGTCCCATGAGGACGGGGAGGAGGTTGGGGTTGGGATCGCCGGACTGTGGGCTGGCTACATTTAAACTGAAGGAGAGAGGATGTGTCCCAGAGCGCTGGAGGTGGGTATGGATGACGGGAAGGGGCGGGCGCACGACGTTAACGCTGCATGTGATGTTGAGCGACGCCCAGCAGGCTGGATTGACGAGCACAACTGTGCGCCAGAGTCCACAAACACTGCTCAGCAATTGTTGGGTGTTCTGCGGTTGCGATGCGAGATCTACAGGTAAACAGTGAACGAATATCTTGCCTAGGATTTCGGGTGGGATGTCGTTAATGCATACCCCCTTGGGTGTTGCCATCTTAGATGTTTCTGCCATCGATTTATCAGTCACAGTGCACATGCCCGCGGTGCAGTTGTACTTATACTCGCCCTGAGGTCACGCCATGTGGGGTGTGACGAGCCGCAGCGTGTTGAGATGGGTGAGGAGTCGTGGTCGATGCAAATCATGGGCACCCATGCGCAAGTTCATGTACCTCCGGCTATGTTCTTTGTATTTTTTTGCATGGTGCGCGTGTCATAGTCATCAGGAAAAACTCAATGCAAGTGATCCGGTGTGGGTGTAACTGTTAGGAACGGAGGGTCAAAACAAACTTGAGCCTTGTGTCCAGCGGACGAGATTGGCAAACAACCTTGTTAGTTGGATTGACAACACAACCTGAGATATAGATATAGAATTGTTCCAAGCTCCCATTCTTGCCGTTCTTGAGCTTCCCGGGGCTCGGAAACTGGTGAAATGGCCCACTCACCTTCGCATTCGCTGCACTCGAATGCATCGAACAACCTTCAACTCCCGACAGCAACTCCAACGCACAAACAGCAAAGACGGATGACCTCGCCTTCCCTTCCATCTGCTTCACTTGGACCGGTTCGTGGATGTGGGCAAAGAAGCTCTGATAGTTCGCTCACTCAAATTTTAGCCAGAGGGGAACTCGTATCAACCCCGAAGACCGCCATCTCCTCTCCGAAACGAGTTTATCCCCAATACATTCACGGGTATCGATGGGTCAGAGGACGGTGACGATGATGACGATGATGAAGATGACCGTGATTGGGATAGGCGCTCTGCATCGCCAACTTCTTCTGTGTCTCAGTTGGCAGCCAGTTTTGCGCAGCGGGTTGGAACACTCGTTGGTGGCATAAAATCATCTCCAGGAACTATGCCTACGGATGCGGAGCTTGAAGCAGAAGCAGAAAGAGAGCGAGACAGAAGCCGTAGAGAGGCTGAGAGGATCCTGACCCATGAAGCCCAGGAGCGCAAATTGGTAGAAGAACGCGTTCTCGCAATGATGGGAAGCGCGAGAGCCCTCCCTCCCCCACCTTCCCGATCTCAGACCATGCCAAATCCCCCATCGCCTTCGAATTCACAAAAGGAGAGTAGTTGGTGGGCAACGGCCAAGAACAAATTGACGCCGACGAAGGATAAAGAGCCCCTCACGCCCGCCCAGCAGATTATACATGACGCTAAACAGAAAGAGAAGAAGGCAGGAAAGGGTAAAGAAAAAGAACAAGACAGGGAGCGAAACAGTGACTGGCCCGCGAACACCCAACGAAAGTACAGTGACCCGGCCTATCTTAATCTTAATCTCCCTGTCGCTCCTCCGCAGCGCCGGCCTGTCCCTGCATCACCATCCTCACCTACTCCATCCCGACCCAACTTGTCAAATATGGCGCCAAATCTAACTCCGTCGCCAATGCGCTCTCTTGATGGTTTATCCCCATCGAGGGAAGCCCCGCCTGTTTATGCTCAATTCAATGCACAAGGTACACTCGACGTCCCTGGAACGCTTTTGATGATCGCAAAGCGGTTTGAAAAACTCGAAAAATGGACGGTCGGCCACGTTCGTGCATTGGAAGAACGCATGAGCGATGTGGAACGGTGGTTAGTGGATAAAGAAAAAGAAAAGGAGAAGGAGCAAGACAAGGAAAAAGCAGACGATGTCGGTGGAGCCTCTAAAAGTGAGGATGATCGACCGGTGGTTACAGAACTCCAAGAAATTCGTGACGATGTTGTTGAGCTACAAGGTCGAGTTGGAGAACTTGGCCGCGAGATGGCGAAGCTGGCCACAGCACCGGCCAACCTTGTTTCTGGGCCATCCCGCCAATCTGCAACAGTTTCTGTGGCACCCCCCACTACATCAGCTGTTGTCGTCCATGGCGAGACCACTCCACCGTCTGTTGTATCCACCTCCCATCACCCACGCCTAGTTTCTGTGACCGCCCGGGAGACCACTAGTCCCCCTATGGCGTCCTCAAAGTTATCCGGGACGCGCTTGCCATATCCAACCGGAGACTATGCTTCCCCCCCAGAGGGGGCATTCTCTCCAACCAGCTCTCCGCCTTCTTCTATAACCTCTGCTACCCGATCCCGACCAATATCAGGTTTGCCAGGAATAGGTCTCGGCATTTCTGCCCCCCTCTCTTCGACTTCCCTCTCTTCGACTTCCCTCTCTTCGACTTCGTCTTCGTTGACTGGTATCCCACGTGCTACCTCTCCGCGTGCTACCAGCCCCAACCAAAACCTTCCCACACCAAGATCAACCACATCGCGCCCTACGAGCGTCAGCCCAACACCCCGAAAACGATATACTGTTGCTCTAGGTGGCCCTATTGTTGCACCCCCCGAGTTTTCTGAACCCCGTCGAACCGGAACTCCCGTCTCATTTGCAAAGCCGCAATCTTCAATTGATACAGCATTCTTCTCAAATTCATTACAGGAGGATACCAATGGACACACGGACGACACTGGAGATGAGAAAGACATGTTCGAAGATGAGACGATTGGCAAATCCTCCTCTGCCAAATTCGCTAGTACTGTAAGCAACGGTGACAGTCACTCCAATGATCCATCCCCGTCGAGCCTCCGCGTTCGCGCGCAATCCGTATACGGCTTCTCCACGCTCCAGCCCCCACAGACACCCCTCACACCATTGATACCCCGTCTAAGATCCCGCTCCACAGATCGCTTTGCCCTCGGGGAAAACACCCCCACGGCCAAATTTGTTGACCCCTTGGTCTTGAGAAAACAAGACAAGGAGACCAAGATCGCTATGCCAAAGCCTATCGGAAAGGTCCCCATTGGACAACTTGTGGCCTTTTTTGACGGAGACAAGAGATGATTGATGAATCTTGGTGCCCCAGCCAAATGACGATGGTATCTACTTTGAAAATCTATCAAACCACGCGTTTTGCTTCCCCTTCTTGCTTGGCTAGCTAGGCCAGTCTACTCTTTATTAGCTTCGAGTTCGTTTGCTCTGATTTTTAATTGAATAATTGTGGAAAGGAGTTTTCGCACCCAGCCCGCGACTCATATACATACACTCACCTACTTACATCTTTGCACATTTTGCTTCTCCTCTAATGTTACGACACTTTACGACACCCATGATCTATTGTATATATTTTACCATGGCTCGCTGTATTTTCATCCGGGTAGGGAAGAATATGGGCAAGAGATTGTCAAGCTCAGGGGCCGAAAATACAATTCCGACTCTCGGGCCGGGTTGTTGGTATTATGTAATGATAATTCTCAACCACCGTCCTATATTTTTCCACCACCCTTTGTCAAGTGCGTTGGCAACACGACAGAGATGGACAGTAGCTCACCAGCACTGGAGCCTCTTTTTGAATTTTTGAACAATGCACTGTCTACGCTAGAGCATGCATTTCATAAACTCCCCGGTTCTGCCGTCATTCAACGCTATGTCAAGAGCTCTCACCGAAATGACCCCGGAAGAACCCTTCTCGAACTAATCCTCGTCATATTTGCTATCCGGACACTGCTTCAATCTCGGACGAGGGCGAATGGAAAGCATTTTATCAAGTTTACTGACAAGGTGGGTGCTTGGTGTTCAGAGTCATTTTGATGATGAACCGTCCATTCTAGGAAGTAGACGAGCTGGTTGATGAATGGACACCCGAACCGCTGGGCCAGCCGCTTGATCCTCAAGAGCAAGCAGAGCTGGCCGCTGTTCCCATTATTGCTGGCCCCAATGGCCCCAAGCCCAAGCTGGTGAATACCGGCAAGACAGCCATCAACTTGACGAGTTACAATTTTACTGGATTGGCTGGCAACGAAAACATCAAGGAACGTGCGGTAGAGACACTGCGTAAATATGGACTCGGCAGCTGTGGGCCCCCTGGATTTTATGGCACCCTTGGTGAGTAGACTCATGAAAATCTCACTCTCTTATCTTACGCTCCTTTGAGATGTCCACATGAACCTGGAGAATGACATTGCCGACTTCCTTGGAACCGAGGCTGCCATACTGTACTCGCAGGGGTTCTCAACTATATCGTCTGTTATTCCTGCGTTCTGCAAACGAGGCGACATAATCGTCGCGGATCGCGGCATCAATTTCACCATTCAAAAAGGAATTCAAATCTCCCGGTCAACTATCAGGTGGTTTGATCATAACGACCTGAAAAGTCTCGAGGACGTTTTGGAGAGTGTAGAGAAAGAGAGGAAAAAGCGCAAGGGCCCCCTAACGCGTCGCTTCATTATTACAGAAGGCATCTTTGAAAAGGATGGAGCAATGGTCGATCTCCCCAAGCTTGTATGTGCAACCGTACGGTGGACCTTGGCTGGATATGTTACTGATTGGTGCCAGATTGAACTCAAGCAGAAATTCAAGTATCGATTGATTCTGGATGAAAGTTTCTCTTTTGGGACCGTAGGCAGAACCGGACGAGGTTTAACGGAACTTTACAATGTACCCGTAAGTTTCCCCCCATCAATCGTGAAAGCACAATATTGACACTGCGCCTAGGCGGACAAAGTGGACATGCTTGTTGGCTCTGTGGCAATTGGACTATGTTCTGCAGGCGGCTTTTGTGCTGGTTCCCGAACCGTGATTGACCATCAGGTATATTTATTGGCAATGCCTCGGATTCTTGCTCACCTTTGGTACCAGCGGATCAACGGCCCCTCGTTTGTTTTTTCAGCATCGATGCCGGCACTTCTTTCTGTCAGCGCTTCCGAGGGTATCAACATTCTAAGATCAAACCCCTCGATTCTTTCTGCCCTGCAAGAGAACATCCGAGCCACCCGGGCAATACTTGACCGCCTCGATTGCATCAGCGTCCCTTCTCATCCCGCTTCCCCCATCATTCACATTCATATTCGATCACCCTCATCCCAGTCCTTGCATCCAATAACTGCATCTCTAAGCTCCCACAAACCGTCCAATCCCACTTCCGTTTTACCCCGCGACGCCAATAAGTGGGATTGGAACATCGCCGAGGAGGAGCGGCTGTTGCAAGATGTGGTCGACGAAGCTCTGTCCCAGGGCGTCATCATCTCGAGGGCGAAAAGGCTAAGGGGGCAAGAGATCACTGAGCCCAGGCCAAGCATACGGCTCGCACTCACAAGCGCGCTTTCAAAGAAAGATACTGAGAAAGCCATCGGGGTGGTGAAAGCGGCGTTGGTCAAAGTATTGAGCAAACGTAGATAATTATTCGACTATCGTATCTATCCGGGAATGTGGATTTATTATATATACTAGATAATAAATATACCCGTAGAGTTTTGCGTCGTAGGGAAACTCTTATGGGTCCGCGTTTTGTATTTGAAGGCTTGGTTCTGTTAGAATGAGTGGGCTTGAACAAACTACCGCCTGCCTTTCCAGGGGTGCCATCAAAATATCTGATCAGCTCTAACTGTAATAAGGATGGGGTTCACGTATGCCATTGGTATACTTCACCTTTTAATCTTTCCCGCATTATTTGACCAAATACGATTAGAACACATGGAAGAGGACGAAGCTAGTTCTACCGGGAAGACCATTCCCCCTTGGGTTGAGTTGGAATACACAGTCCGTTTCAAAACTTGCCGCTGCACCCAGTGGCATACAATCTTTGCAGCACATGCGCATTCTCGCTGGTCCAGATGCCAAAATCATATTCACCCACTTGTCCGAGTCCTCATGCGCTTCGCTTTCCAACGTGTTTGCAGCCACCACCGGCCCACTGGCCAGCGCGGCGTGCCACCAAGCCGGGATCCTCGAGCTTTTGAGCCAATTTACCACGCTTGACAAGGTCTGTCTGTTGGACCCAAAAGCCGAAATAAGACTATCCCCCGAGGATGGGCATGGGCGGTTTGATGTATTTCTATTTGGCGTGAGTGATCAATCAACGATCAGCCAACGAGCACCTACCTAATCCACTGACTCCAGGGTATTTTGGGTCAGTCATCATTCCGAGCTCGGTGGTTGTTGTTGAAGAGCGTTCAGGGGACGATCCACCTCGCGATAGAACGGCTGAGCTGCGTGTTATGGGTTTTCCTGCTCGGAATCTAGGGCCAGTTCAAATGACGACCGACACCGCTCTTGGCGTCACGAAGATCGTAGTCGAGGACCAAACCCCCATAGACAAGATTCCATACATTGTAGGTCCTGTCCCCCGCCCTCATTCCACCCATGTTCACCATGTGGCAGGATCACCCTACGATCCGGTTTACCCCGAAAGAATCCGTCGAAATGCCATTCCGTCAGTGGCCATACAACTCCAGTTGAATACCGCTAATAAATTTCAGGCTATATCGCTGATGGATCCGAGCCTCGCCTCCCACCTGGGATGAGGGAGCTCCTTCATGAGGATCTGAACAAGTCTTTCGACTTTTAACGTGGGTAATGAATAGTAATACGCAAATCATACAAAAGGCTAGCGAGTCGAGATACAGTAATACATCAGAGTTACAGATTGGGTGGGGATTCAAAACAATGCTGGGGAGGGTCTGTGTTGTTGCAGCGTTGGACAGCAATGCAGTAGGTGAACCAGATCAAAAGTAAAATGGAAGGAAAACATCTATCCGTGCGGTGGGTCCTTGTAGAATCTTAGTCGATTGAAGAAAGAAAGTACCGAGTGTCATGAGGGCGATACGCCAGGGGATGGTTTGACATCCCAAGGAGCGGGTATCCGAGCTACATCCGCGAGGTTCTGATCGGCACGAGCATCATTCAAGCGGTCGCGGTCGTTCATTGCCATTCGGGCGCGACATCGGACCAGCCGAAGTTTGGTTCTTTTGATCCCTGTGCAGGATCAGCATTTATGCGAATGCATGTAGACGGATAAGCGTACATGTTGCAATCGTTTCTCGGTCCTCGTCCATGAATGGGTTTCCGGTTTGGAGCAGGTCATCCTGAAGTGCATAGAGACACCACAGTGATTCTTCATAAAGCTTTTCACATTCGTCAGGGCTCGCTGCCTGGTCTAGCAGTTCCTTCCTAGCTGCCGTACGACTCTGTGAAGGAGTTTCAGTTAGATGCAAGGACGAGAGGAAAGCCATTGAATCACAAGAACAAGAGCACGGTCATACACCAACTGATCTAACCAGCTCCTAGGACCCTCGTATTGTGCCGGGAGCCATGTCTTAACCAGTGCCGCTCGGTCATTGCATTTGATAAAATGGTCCTTGAACCAGGATAAGGCTAGGGAAGGGAGATTATTACAATGTAAAAAGTCCACAGGGGAGTCCCACCATCATCGAATCCCTCACTAACAACAAAGTCACCATCGGGGTGTCGCATCTTCATGTGTTCCTGATGGTTCCGGAGCTTATCGATACCTTTCTGGGAGAAGGACATAAGGAGCATGTATACCGCCACACAAGTGACAGCATTGTATTCGGCCTCGATATCTGCGTGCTGTCGCCTTCGAGCGTGTTTGTCTGCTTCTCCCTCCCGTTTTGTGAACTTGGTGGGGTCCGGGAGGGGCTCTATATTTGCATACCCCATTCAGTATGTAATGATGTCAGATGAGAAGAACCTACTTTGTGGGACCGCTTTGACATACTCGTACATTTCATCGGCCCAATGCGTGAGAACATCCGTCTTCTGTGCTAGCTCCTCCAGACCGGCAAGAAGTTCATCTTCCAGGGGATCGCGTTCTCCGACTCCATCTAACGTGATGATCTGAGGCCGCCGAGGGGATGAGGGTGCACTGTAATCACGAGAGGGTGATGATCGTGAATGTGAGGTACCAAAGAGCTTTTTGGACGCTAGATTGATAGCGCGATTCAGAGCATTCGCTGCCGCACGGGATGCCATGCTTGATGGGGATGATGATAACGGGGCATTCGGGTTAGGGGGTGGCGGGAAAGTGGTATTGACGTTGTTCGGGACGGGATAATCCCCATTGTAATCTTCCACGACAGGTGTTGGGGGTATTTTGCGATCCTGCAACGGCCTCCGGGGCTCGGCAGTGATTTCTGTATGCCGTTAGATGAATTTCGTGTCAGAATCTGATCGGCCCACCATCCACAGCTTTCTTGAATTCAACAGCTCGGGTATCATCAACGAGCACATATTCACGTCGTAACATTCCATCTTCTTCCGTCTCCCCTGGGATGATGGAACCTTCGGTTGAGAGTGGTTTGCTGATGAATCGATCCGCTCTGGGGTTCGCGGCTACGGAAAGCCGCCTCTCCATCTCTGGGGGGAAAGAAGTCTTGTCCCTCAAGTCTGAGCTATAATGAGAATGTGAGTGATTATCAAGGCGACTATTCCTATACAGTACCTCTCGCGGATCGCAGGCGCACTATTACCACCAGAGGGACTCGCTTCGCCATCTTCTAGTCCTGATGGACGCCGGAAATTGAATTTACTAGGGGGAATCATGGCTTTGGGGTCCAAAACTTCTGGAGGTATGACACGATGACTATCCGGTATCGAGACACGTCCATTCCATGACTTTTGACCTTCGCTCGTTTCCATTAGATTCGAGGACTGGACAGGCGAATGTTCCCGGGGCCTAGGAAATTTAGATTTGGCAAGCGCTGTGCTCCCAAAAAATTCGTCATAGGTGGCTCTTTCAGCCGGATTGCGTTTGAGGAGAGCGCGAATGAGTTTCTTGACATCGATCGGGACTGGCAAATCTTCACTCCCCCCACCGCCGTTCTTGGCCGAGGTGGATTGAGGATCCTCGTCGGGAAACCGAAAACCCTTTGAACTTTCGATCTTCTTTAGTAGTTCGATGTGATTCATGGCGCGAAACGGAGGTTTCCCAACAGACATCTCGTAGAGAACAGCACCTACGGACCATAGGTCTGCCTTTGCATCATATTTCTCATATCTGAGGATCTCGGGGGCCATGTAGAGCCTAAAAGCGACTGAACAACACCTCAATCAAACTATTGGAGAGCCACTTACGGAGAACCGCAAAGCGTTTCCGCCATCATAGCATTAGGCAATGAGCGGGCGAAACCAAAATCAGCCACCTTGAGAATGGGAACGCCAGGGGGATGTCCTCTGGCAAGCTCCTCCCGCGACGCAGGGTTGAGAAGGAGATTCTGAACGCGTATTCAATTAGTATATAAACACATCAAGTACACCCAGCCTACCTGTGGTTTGATGTCTCTGTGAATGAGGTTGCGATGCCGAAGGAACTTGAGAGCGCGAGCTACAGTGGTTGTGTTCATCACTGATGCGTTTAGGTGGGATGATGACAAGCAAACCTAACTGTCGGAGGAAACTTCGCACGACAATTTCGTCGAGTCCCCCAACCCTCGGATGCGGGTAATATTGCAGCGCTGCTCCAGGTGCGGGCATGTATTCGAGGCCCTCAACACGACCACGTTTCTTGATGTAACCTGTGAGATCTCCGCCAGCGCAATATTCCATGATTAAATATATATGCCTCTCCGCGCGCTAGAGACAATGAAATGAACTGAATCCTCGTCAGGCAGAGTACTCACCACTATGTTGATCAACTTGGTAATATGCCGGTGTGATAGCGACTTCAAGATCTGAATCTCGCTCTGGAGGTTGTCAAATAACTTTGCAGAAAGTTTATCACGCTTGACTGTCTTTATGGCAACTTGATGATGGGTGTCCTGGCCTTTCGTCACGAGGGGCGGGGACGGGTGTGGGCCAGGACTCACCTCATGGTAACCCTTGTACACTGTCGCGAAACTACCCTTCCCAATCTCACTAACAACAACATAGGGCTTTGCGTCGTCGTATTCTGTTAGCCTAGGTACTGATCCAGAGGATGGGTGACGGCCTGACGTTGTGGCCATGGTAAAGTCAGACAATGAGAATTGTTTAGTCAAGTTCCTAGCGGCGTGTTCAATGGGGGGCTTGGCGACGGGAAATGAAAGGATTAGGCGTGTCTCTAGTCACAAGCTATCATGAAGTATCCGTGCTGGGTATATGTAGGTTGATAACTGTCAAGCTGCTGCTCGACGGCCACAGTAAATGCCTCTAACTCATCAGTGTCCAAAACAAGACCAGCTGACAAAGATCCTGAGACCAGCATCACAAGCAAGCCCATCTCATGACTATGCAAGACTTGAGAGAATTGGTATCTTATATTCACCATCGCAAGGTTCAAACCCAATTAGAATTTGTTTCATAGAACATGTCGCCCAGTCCGAACCGTTGTACCGAACACATGCTAACCTTGCTGGCCGGTGGCCCGCACCTGACTTGAGCATCTATTTTACACAGGCCACCACAACGACCAAACAAGTTGCCAAACTCAGGCCGAGTCAGCTAAGCGCTTGATGCCAAGATATCGCGATGCCTTGACACCCGGCGTGCAGGCTTGCGTAGTGCATGGTTTGGTCCATTAGTTTCACTTGATCGCAAATTTAGGCATCATTACCTGTGCATGTGTACCCCATCTTCCTTTGAACGCGCCCTTTGAACGACTAGGCGTCCAGGAACCAGCGCAGCGCACCACATCGCGTCCACGACTCTGATTCTCAGACGAAGCCTCAAACTTGGAGGCTTCGCTTAAGAATTTGATTTGTGGTGCGATGCCCTAAAGGCTGTGTTCATGTTGTGCTGATACCAGGGTAACGCGGCCTACCCCCTCCGCCTCATAAAATGACCGTAGTGGTGGTGTACCCTCTGCATTCCGCACCCCCTCTACGCCACCACGCCTTCTAGATGTCATCGAAACTCAGAACAACGTTTTATGGTGTGTAATTTTTCTGTTTCTGAGAGCGGGCCTGCCATGTGACAAGTTTGCATCTTGGTGGCTGCAATCAGTAACATGGGTCTCGGCATAGCGTGCACCATGTTCAACGGATTCGCTCCCTATACACGTATGTTCAGCCCACCTTCCCTCGTCCCCAGCGATTTCCAACTCATGAGGCCTAGGTTATTTTGGGGGTGTATGTGCTGTCACTGGGCTGTTTAGTACTATATGGACCATTGTGCTGTGAGTCCCGTACTCAATGTGTATCCTGAGCTTAACATAAATCGGCAGGATTTCATACCACAAACGCCCGCTTTCAGAACATCTGCTCACTCGAGCCTCGGTACATTTTCTCTCATTGATTGCGTTCGTCCCTTTTTGGATTGGTGGGTTATTCAACTTCAAATTATATCACCATACTAACGGCATATACAGCTATCAGCATCATGATGGCTTCTCAAGCGCCCTATGAATGTGACTTTGAAACATATTCTGATGGTGAGGCAGGCGGGTGGTGTGGCTCGGTGGTTTCTGCATCCATACTGGCACTCACCACAAGCACATTGGGTATGTAAGATTTCCATCTGAATCGTTTGTCCTCATCTCATTTATGTCATAGCAAGCGTTGGGGCCTTCCTCATTTCTCGTATAGCAAGAAGGTCTGGATCTGGTCTCACAACTACCAATATTGCGGATTTGGATAAGCAGCGGTCGTTCGAGGTCAGAGCAGGATACTAAATGCCACGGTAGCCGGGATTTCGACCGGGCGCACGTTCGGGCTAAACAATCATAATCTCAATTTCAGGTGCCAATAGACGTCGTCGTATGGGATCAGACTACGAGTAACTAGCGATAAGTAGTATGTTGTATCGTACAAATCCATATGCAACCTTGGACTATTCAACAAACAACGTTTTTAGCACAGAACCATCTAAGGTCTGCTTCTTTATTTGCGTGCTTTCCGGACACCAAAACATATCTACGAGCCATTCGGATGGTCGTTCTATAAAAATTGTGGTTCATGATCGGTGTGACACGAGGGGACAGGTGGGTTTCGTGCTCGGGCTTCGGCACGTCTTTTCTCGTCCATCATGTCTATTCCCAATTGGTTTGGTATATTTTTCAGTTGCCCCCCTCCCGTGGGTCCGTATATACCGATGCAGAGCTAGTACCGAATGTTGTAAGTTTGGGTTGCAATAACGGTATTGATGTTGGACCAAGGTGATGGTTGTTACTTTTCACCTTCTTAATTCGCGTGAGCAGCCGGCGGTGTACTCTAAGAGCTTCCACGGATACGGTACCGCCGGGCATACTTACTGGAATCCGATGATGGACGCGGACAATCGGAACAAATTGAATGTTTGCCAGATCGTACAAATAATTCTTGCGTTTCCTATCTTTGAGCAACCATCAGAATAACTAATGTTTGATCGGTGAAACCTCGTGATTCTATGTGCCCGAGAGAAGTAGAAAATGTAACTGATTCTGAGTTTATGACTTTCCATTCTTCTTTTTCGCTTTTTGGAGCTCTTTCTCTTTCTCGGCCTTCTCCTTTGCAGCCTCGGCCTTGGCAATTTCGTGTGCACCATCGTTCAGGCCGAGCCGGTTTCGAGAGATCTAGAGGCGGTCGGGGTTTGCACCACACCGCGAGTAACATCAACGCACCTCGATAGCATAAAACTAACGCCTACATCAATATGGCTATTCTAGTGTGCGAAGAGGGAAACTCACTTGTATCCTGGTGACTGGCCCAAGCAAGTCGTTTAGTGCTGGGTGATCTACTTGAGAGTGCAGGGGTGGAACCCACCAAATATTGTATTGGCTTCGCCGTATTCTTGCCTCGCGTCCGTGCGAATGAGAGAACCAAAGTTATAATCTTTCACTTTCTTCTCGTACCTACTCATTATATATTAGTGGCCTTGGTTCAGGAAAGCGATCGTGAAGCGGTCTTTACGATTGGATGAAGGTGCGCCAGCGTTCTTTCCCATCCTCACTTTTCATCCACTCCTCGTCGAGTTTAACAAGTTTATCGTGTGGTTCCGCAAACTCTGGGAATGATTCCATGGTGTGCGTGTAGATTTCATCGTCTAGCCTAGCAACACGCGGGGTCAGCGTTGCAATCCGCGTCATGGCAATTGGGCACAGACTTTGTTAACCGAAGCTCCCGTGGTGGCACTTTCTCAAGGAGGTTCCAGTATGTCTGCGGCGTCAACATCAGGAGGCGCATCCCCCTCGGAAGAATACAATGATACCTGAGCTTGTTCAACCGCCTTCACTGCAAACCTGGAATATATCGTTCAACCACACTTGGCCGTCATATTCTCAAAATACTTACTGTTTCTCAATCTAGATTATTATTATTGCGTTAATCCCGCTATCCATGCGCTAGCCAGGGCTAATGATGAATCACCTCCATGAGATTTTGTGCATTTTGAGGATCGAATTTTCCGGCCATGTTGGTTCAATAATGAGATCGAATGGTGAGAGTTATAGCTGATGATGTGGCAGAGAAGACTCTGAGAGTCTTCGCGTTCGTGAGTTATTGGCAGCCGGAATGCAGTGGGAGATCATGATCATGATGCATGTGATGATCAACCGCCAAGGTTAGGGTTTCTGCAGGCTTGTTTTGAAGGTTGTGCTAATTGAATCTCAAGATCTCAATGACAACCACAACAATCTCATGAAATTCACCCTTCCACGTTAGAGACTATAGAATGCAATGTCTAAGCCACCTTGTCGATACCCACACCGAAACGCTTCAGCTTTTCAAAATATTTTTGCACTCGACTGGCGACTTGGCGTGGAGTTCGTCTGCCATTCATGGCTCGAGAAATTTTTTGCCACCTGTTTGGGCAGCCAGGATTGAGAACATGATAAATTTACTCGAGCAAAATCGCTTACCGGTTTTTCTCGCCATCGGGTATTTGCTCCAATAGCCGCTCGAGGAGATGCTGCTCGGATACAGACCATGCTTGCTTATAGGTTTCTGGTTTGGGTTTGGATGTCTTCGTGGGTTTGGATACTGTCGGGGCCGGCGCTTCCACACTAGGTGAACTACTGGTGCTTTGCTCATTCTTTGAGTCTGGGGGCGGGTGGGGTTTCTCGAGAGTGCGAATCTTGATGGTGGGTCTGCGTGAACGAGAAACCTTGGTCGGTGGTATTTGCGGGGGAGTTTTTGTAGCAGTAAGCGAATCTATTGTCACCGGATCGGTCTTGAGATTGATTGGTCTTGGCTTATCATCCAGGGATATGTCAACTTCCATACTTTCGTCATCGATGTCTCGGCGGATAAAGACACCTGTTGAAGCACGAGCGCGAAACCCAGGTAATTTCAGGCCACACCCTCGAATCTTCCGTTTCTTGAGTTCTCTAATCTTCTGCCTTTCTTCTTCTCTCCTCATCTCCTCAGGGTCCACCTCTTCAGCATCGGGGTCATTATCCGGCTCGGTCAGACATTCATATTTTGAGAGAATGGGATCGATGATACTGCGTTTTGCTTCTTTGACCAATTTTTGGAGATCGGAGGGGCTAGATCTTTGCACCTTGGACGGCTGGTTTCGCTCGGCATGGTTCGTTCGTATAGTGGATGCCAGCCTTTGTAATGGAGTGGTATCTATGCCTGTTGAGGCTATAGCCAATCAAAAGGAAAAAATACATACCATGACCCTTGTATAATGCCCAATCTATCTGGGGTAGAACGAGGCCAGGCTGGTCACCTAGCAAGCGGGTACCCCTAGCCAGCTGCTGTGGATCAGAATGAGAGAGGGTTTTATCATTGGGCTCACGTCTTCAGTAAGCCCTTCCAACAAAGCTGCTGGTTGAGAGATAGCGCTACTTCTCAGCTGTCGCAGTTTTTCAATATCCGCTTGCGCTTGAGCGAGTAGATCTCTCTGGGCTCGAATGAAGGTTTCAAGCGCCTCATGGCTGTGAGGCTCTAAGCAATATTGAAAAGGAATTCAATACATTCTACTGACTTTGTGGCGCGACTGGTTTCCATCGACGCTGGACAGTCATTAACATTGACGGCGAGATAAATAGACGAGTGGGTGATCGTTGGTTTTGTTTGTTCCTGTGCGAGAAATTTTGCCGCGAGTTGCAATTGATGACAAAACTAAGACAAAACTGATCACGACACGGATGTCACGCAGCGCGTTTGTAACGCGTCCAATCTGAAGCATTACCATTGCCACGACGTGTCGAGTCCCTTCAACGTCGAGCTACTGAATTAAAAGCTATGATTGATGACGAGCCAATCGAGATATCCTCCGATGACGACGAAATCGATCGACATGCAATCCTCAAACCGGTTGTTACTCGAGTTGTGGACGCCTTGGGTGGAGTCGAAGGGGGCGTCTACAGGCTAGGGGACGAAGTGGGGGGATGCCTGAAGGATCTCAAGAAGCTCTGGAGGAAGGACGACACGGATGATGAACGAACCGTCGCTCGCATATTCTGGGAAACGCGTGTGCTCCCCAACGATCTGATTCCTATATTACTCGAAACCGCAGGCAAAGGGCTCGTGGAAGACAAACGGGCCATCGCATGCGCGGACCTAATGGCCGCAATGACCTGGCCTATTGATATGGCGGAAGAATTGAAAGAGCTCGATGAAGAGCTAGACAAGGGAACTGATTATACCCAACTTTTGTCTAGCCATTTGCACTATAAGGCCGCTCTACTAAAACCGGGGGTTATTCAGGCCTTATTTGGGATTATTCTTCCGCCTCTCTCCAAGGGCGTAAAAGAACGAAAGGAGCGTGACGGCCAAATCATCAATGTAATCCTGCACCTCATCCGTAACCTCGCTTTCATAAGGGATCTCCCCTCGAACATACATCTAAGTGCAGACCAGGCCGGGCTATCGTCCCTCCAGACGAAGCTCGTTCAGTCCCTACATGACACACACACATTCCAGCTTCTCCTTACTATAGCAGCCAACACGAACAAGGATCCCCTTTTGAATGGCTGGAACACCCTTGTCTTGGAGATTTTTTACCTGTTATTCCGGGGCATCAAGCCATCTTCCTTGGCCATGGACCAAGCCAAGGTACGATACTCATGCTCAACCACGAGCGGTTTCGTGAACGGATATACAGCAACCCACAGATACTTTGCACCGCCTCCTTGCCACCGAGGCACGAGTGCGGAAGGACCTTGCACGCAAGGCCACCTCACGCCATACCCGATTTGGTACGACCATTTCTGTGACCTTGAATACAAGCAAAAAAAACCGGCCATCGGATGGAGAGGCCCAGGGGGACGGGCAGGAACCCTCGACAAGCTCACGGCCGCTTGTCCTCCATCAGCAGCAAGCTATCCACGCTGGGGCTGGAAGTATAATGGATCTAAAAAAGCGTCAACGAGCCAAAAAAGGCAACACCATGGATGAATTAACGCGCGACGATAACTTGTCCCTGGATGCGCGGACGATACTCCAGAATGTCGCGACTGAGTTTGTAGAAGCTTGCTTCAACCGTGCGTCGGGGTTCTCTGATTTATGCAGAGTGCTGATTTTCAGTAAAGCGTTCCTTTCTGGGCTGCTCAAGGACATCAGGTCTGAACGAGCCAAGATCACAGAAAAGGACAACCTTCGTTTGCTGTATCTAACAAAGTGGCTTCTCGAATACTTCTTGACCATGCGTGCCAAGGAGAATGCCAAGGATGGGATGGGGAGGTGGGAGTTTGGTCTGGTTGCAGAGGTGACGGAACGGGAATATATCATATGGGTTCTGAAGAGAATGCGCGAAGCAGTTGAAGAGAAGGTACTCTAATGAATTCGAACCTGGAATCCGAGTCTCATCGTGTTTCTAGCCCAAACTTTGGACAGAGCTGCAGGCGGGCGTCGAATGCCTCACACAATTGCTACTCCTTATTGATAAGATGTCATCATCGGAAATAGCTGATCCAGCTCTGAACGACGCCGCCGACCTTCTACAGCAGCAGCTGATCTACAATGGAGAGGTACTTGATATTGCCTTCGAAAGCTTACGAGTCTACAAGGAAGGTACACAATCCTTGGCTTATCTCGATTCCAGCATTTATCTTGCCTACGTTCTCCTAAAAATGCTGGAGAAATGGAGTAAAGTGAAAGGGGGAGCTGCGTATGTCAGAAAGAAGAAACTGCGACGAAAGGGGAAGAAAGGTTGGTCGGTCCGCAGTATCGTTTCCTCCATTGATCGAATGCGTTAGGGACAGCAGAAGAGGAGAGCATTCCAGATGTCGAAGAGGAGGTTGAAGCGGTGGAAGATGCAATACAGGAGACAATGTTTACATTTGAGGCTTTCGAAATGGTATGCACCCCGACGCCACACTCGCTTACTTTCGTACAATTCACTCCCGCGCAGAAATTTGCCCATGCAGATATCACACACACACTATTAATGTACTTGGCACGCTACAGGGAATTCTCATCCTCTGAGAATATGCGGCGGGTTGTAGGTCTAATGCACCGGCAGGCTGTCAAAGCAAAGGCAGAAGGTTTGTACTTCAAGGTTTGTGAATTTTCTTTGACGTGTGGCGTCTCCTCTGACCTGGGCTCACTTTCCCGTCTCATTTGTATGACCTTTTACGTAGGTCTCGACCTTGGACCTGTTCAAGACCATATTGGGGGACAGGAATTCATTTCCACCTGAACAGCCATACAAGGATCTGGTGAATCTTGTCAACTTCATATTGCGCCAATTTTTCAAAGCAATATCGCAAGATGCATTTCTGGCCGTTGAGGTGGATGCCCAAATCTGTTCATCACGCTCTTCTTGTGACTCATCACATATTCAACCTAGGCGCTGTTCCCCAAGAATCGTGGTAATTGGAAACAGTATTCGAGTTGGGAACCAGATACGGCCAAGGATAAAAACTCCCCTCCTCCGGACTCTAAATTCCCTTCAGACGTCAAAGTCAAGAAGGGGTATTCATGGAGCGATCAGGTCGGCATTGTGGTGGCCGCCCTCACTGAAGATGGACATGTGGAACTAATCAATTGGACCAAAGATGTCTGCCTGCATTGCGTCCGCCTAAACCACCGCTCACCACCCTACTTAGATTCTCAGTTTAATCATTGCGCGGAGGAAGGCTGTCGAGGAAGGCAATGATAGTATGGAAGAGGATGGCTCGGATCACGACGACTCCCAAGGTCCTCCTACGAGGGTAATAACGCCCACCAATTATGGTATGAGCCATTAACCCAAATTTGCGCCTAAGTTTGACACCACAAAAATAGACATTCCCTACCCGAACAACCAAAAGGCAGAGGCAGCGACTAGAAATCCTCATTTAAAATTGCTATTTCGACTTGTTAAATTTCTCATCGATGATGAAGGTGAGGTTCTAATCGCTTGCGGTCACACCCCAAAACGGACCAAAATGTTCCTCGTAGCCGCGGATGAATTGCAATGGTATGTTCCGGCAAGCGTTCCAACGGACGAGCTTCAGAGGACCCTCAAGGTCATCGAGCAGTTCATGGAAATCCCTATTGACTTGGGTGGAGGGAAGGCATCACAGCTCCTTTCCAAGAAGCGCAAACGCCCCCGACGAAAGCGAGCTATTTCACCCAACGTGGATGGTACATCGGACGAGGACCCCCCCGAAGCGAAGAAAGGAGCCAAGAAGAAAAAGGAAAAAGAAATATACAAGTCGGCACAATTTATTGAAGATAGTGATGAGGAGTATGGCGATATGGAGTCGTTTCTCGAAAAGGAAAAGATCCAGAGGGACAAGGCCGGACTTGCCGCCGCAGCCGCCGGTGTGGAAAGGTTCACAACAATGAAACCGACGGGTACCAAAAAGCGACGCCGGAAAACAACCGAGTCAGCCGCTGGAAAGAAAAGACGCAAGGGTGAACCAGTGTCTCGGTCCAGCAGCGGAGAAGACAGTCACGTTGATGATCTGGTCAGCAGCGAACCTGAACGTAGGGACAAACCCATACCAATCGCACGCCCACGCCCGAGACCACGCATCAAGGCTAAGAGACCCATCCATCCATCGCCATCCCCGTCTCCAGATCCTTCCCCCATTACATACATAGAGCCAACGGGATCTCTTATTGGTGATAGTGACGCGCCCACCGCATCAGACACGTTCTCGCCGATCTTGTCTCAAAAACGCCGGCCGGTGGTGCTAGATGAGGATGATTGAGGCAGTGACCGCTTTCTATATCTATTATTACACTCCTTCCGGTTAATTTTTCTGATGATACCATGTAGCTTGACGGGAACAACGCGGCATACATGCCATTTTCATAACTCCCAAAACAACCGGAATTTTGATGAGACAGGTCACAGACAGTGCGGCAACTATCCGGACAACCGGAGATTGCCTTTGGCGCGCTTGTGGTGCATGGTGCTTCCCAACTTTGATTGGGAACCCTCCTTGACAATCGATAATGGTCGTGTTTTCGAAACCCGCATCCCATTCATTCGAAGTAACCTTCCCCCACCAAGCCGACTCGGCATGTGCGACCATTCGGGTTTCCTTTTGTCAAATAAGAACTAAAACGAGCAGGTGCGCCATCGCCCGGAATCCTGCAGGGCGTCCTGTCCTCTGAGAGTAGAGGAGCTACCCCAGGTTTTTGGGAAATTGAGGCAAATTCCCCAACTTACCGCCGTAATGCTGGTCCACCAGTGCGAGCCTTCCCAATCACAGGAGGACTTCAGGTTTGGCGGCTTGTCCTCCTCAGAACCCCGTTCCTCAAAAATGTGTTCCTCAAAGTGTTCCTAGTACAACTAATCCCTGCGGCAGACGTCATTGTCAATACCTCCGCCTAAAAAAGTGGGGCGTGGGAGTGGCGTATCCTTAACGCCAAGACATGCGAATATATTCGCCATGCTCATGTGGAAAAACATATCAACAGCACCAGTCGCACATCAGGCTGTTTCGCCTAAATTCCCTGGATAATGCGTCCCTTTCGCTCTCCTGGGAAGGAAATTTTTCAATAGGTATCAACTTCGCCCCGTCTTCCGATTTCTCGCGTGCATCCATGAGGGCTGTCTCAGTGGACCTTGGCCTGTCAATGTCTGGAGAATCGTTTGGATGAACTGGACGAGGGCGACCTCCCAGTCACCAATATACCCTACCATAGGTGTCGAAGGATCAACTCGTCCCGCCTTGGTGCGTTCGTTGGCCACTCCGTCGATCCTTGAGCCCTTATTCAGCTCCCGAAACTACGCTTTAGAACAAGCTTCCAATCAGAATGTTTCAATAAAGCAAGAAAGCTAAACCACGTTTCACTCGGGAACGCCCGTTCCCAGCATCAGTTTATGGCTTTGGACTTCTCTGTAAGCTGGATTGTTCTTGCTGAACACCGAGAAGCACGGAGATTAAATATTGAATCTTCAACGTTCAGCTTTCATTCCAGCGCCAAAATATTCTTGCCAGACGCGAAAATATGCTTATATTCTTGACAATATTGATGTGACGGTTGTCACATCCTGAAAGTCAGGTGCGTAGGGAGCCTTGCCGTCGTCCAAATAAAGCAAACCGCGAAGGTCCACAAAACCATTATTCCAGAATCCGCGGTGCCAAGTAACTATGTCGAAAGGAGAAGTGAAAGGTGCCAACCTCCACCACTCAAAGCACGCTCGCAATTGCCATTCGGTGGCCCATTTTTTCCAAGACCCTTCGGGTGATGGGAAATTTACCATGGAGGTGCAGCTCAGAGCAAGCGGCGGTTACCCAGGGCGGTATGGGAGGGACAGGCCAACGACTCAACAGCCTAGTGGCACGGATAATCCAGTCAGCCCTGCACCTATTGACAAGCAAAGCCAACATGAGGCCAAGGAAACGAGAACGGACCAGGATCCGGACATGTGGAAAAGGTTCGGGGTGGGCGAAAAGTGGATGGAGCATCATTTGAAAGGGAGATGGGTGTGACTGGAGTGCTCAGGTGATAGAGATTCGGCGTTGTGCGAGCGAAAGGTATTTTAATTGATATTTCCCATGGGGTCCGAGGGTATCAAGGAGCGTGGCGGATATGGTTGTGTTGATTATGATTGAGGAGTTGTTGTAGAAGGTCAGTTCAACGCCACTAAACCATTTAGACCTCTAAGCCTGCTCACAATCGCTGCAGGGTTATGAGGAAGATAGCATCAACAGCTCAAAGAGGACTCTCGCTGAGTTATTCGGAGTGCCAAATAGCGAGATCTCACACATCTACCTCCAACACCCACAAACCTACGGAGGCAATTCAGTTGGGTTGATCCCCGATCAATACAGGCGAGCATACTCAGGCACGATGGCCGCATCGCGATACATGCAAGTCCAGATAGGCGCAACTGCCGTGGTGCCGATTCAACATAAATGTTCGCTGACAAGGGCGAAGCAGCTATAGCTCCGAAATAAACTGGCCCAGGAGCAAGGTAACCACTGAGTAATAAACCTTGATTAATACAATAATCAAGTCCACGTTTATCCATCGATTGAGGAAACGTGCAGTAGATCGAATGCGATCTTGCATTTGGCCGCCCAGAATACCAGGTCCTTCAATGTGGCTTCGAGATTCCGAAGAATTGGTACAGCACGTCCACACAGGGTCAACCTCAACTTGAATCCTGTCGGCTGATCGAAGAAAGCGAATAGGCCGAGAAATTTACAGCTGGCTATGAGTGGGCGCTGGTTTGCACCGCTTGATATAAGTTCAACTACTTTTCCCATCCTTTCCAATCCCCGATCCCTTTCCCCCAACCTTACGTTATATCTTGATGTCGTCTGTAACCGGTCATACGGCACACTCTGAACGCCCTGAGCGTAGCCGTAACGCGAAAGCTCAAGCCAGACATCGCGCAAAGCGAAAAGCCTACATCGAGCAAGCAAGTAGTTCACGATTCGTAACATGCCTTGACTAATGGCTCTTGTTCTCTAGTTGGAACAAACTGTCACCAAGCTTCAAACAGCCCTGGGATTCACGCCTGAACAGGTGTCTGCTCTGCCACCACCACTGGCAAAAATTAGAGAGCTGGAGCAAGAAAATGCCCGACTTCAGAAAGAAAACGAGGACCTTCGACGAATCCTCTCCGACGTGGATGGGCGGGGAATACCCATGGAAATAACTCGACGGAATTCACTGACCGCTTTCCATGATACCCGCGCATGCGACCGAGATTACAAACGGAGGAAAATGTCAGACATTGAACAAGTCTATATGGTCAGTTTGAGCTACCGCGTATTTTACTGGGGCTAACATTAAGTTGCAGAGCCCTACTGACACCCCGTCTCATGGTGGAGATGTGGTTCCCCGCCCACCACCGCTGACGATCCCCCAGCCCTTACCTCATCACTATGCCAATGTGCCAACCCCATCTCACCACCCTAGCTCGGGTTCCTCCTCTATGTTCAATCTCCAGCACACGCAGACCTATCAAATGCCTAATACCCCATCTGGGTCAAGCGCTACATCTAGTCCCCCATTTTCGGCGAGTATTATTCCCTCTTGACAATCGTCAATCTCCAGCTCGATCAATTTCGGGAGCTTCTTTGGATCCTAGTGACGAATTGTTTCATCCCTTAGCCCGCCCAAATGCAATCATCGAACTCGCCTGTCAACTACCGCCCCCCCGTCTCGAACCACCATCATGTGCAAATGACGAATTATACACCACACTCGAATCAATATGGACAAGTGAAGGTAGAAGATGAACATTATGTGGTAAACCAATATTCCAATTCCTTGTTACCCTGTCTGTATTAATATACACCAAGTCCTCTAACCACCACCATCCGCAAACGTCTCCAAATGGAAGTTACCCACTATCTTCATACGCCAACCCAAGTACAGTGAACGATATGGATAAATGGCACGCCTACTCTTCTGAACGTGCACCGATACACCCTGGTCGTTAGAATGGACATACTAGTATATCACGACGCCAACATAGAATATTATACCATGTTTCCATATCTCTTAGTCTACGAAGTTCTGGAAATCTTCTTGTAACCTATATAGGAGCGATGTACTTACTTATCCCCCTGTTCGGCCGCGAAATGAACGATGGGAAGCTTAATTGACTGTAGACAGTCGAAGGACTTGACCTCGCTTCCACAATTACGCAATAACAATCGATCGACTCTTGAGGGATCTATATCCAAAGGCGTGCAGCTGAGGAGCTGGACGGGTCTCGCCACACAAAGCCGACGTCGCCCACATTGGAAGCTTGCCCCGCACGACGCTTTGAACAACAAGAAATTACCAACGACTCCACCAAATAGCTCTGGCCTTTGGCCCCTCGCCACTGCTTGGACCACAGCCTAAACCACATATATCAGTAGAAGCCACAAAGCTGATCGCGAAAGGAGCCATTGTTGCTTGAGCCACTCGCGAATGTACAAAATGTAGCTTCTCCCCCTAAACCGTCAGAAACCCACTAGTCCCATTTGAATACAACCCCGAGCTTACCATGACAAAGAACGCGGCCCCTGTCAATTCGCGTCAGCGCTCAAAGCATTCGACGTATGCTAGAGGGCTTGGCTCTGACCTGAAACAGGGGCGGACAGCGATTGTCGGGGAGACGCTCGACATGCCGAGTAAGTCTTGTCAGGTATTACCCTTCGGCATGTTAATCGCGGCCGTATAGCTCTTGCATATCTAGACTTGGATGGGACAAGTGTGCGGCCGGCCACGATGTTGGAATACGTCAAACAAGGGGGGTATAATCATTATCACGTCTGGCTAGCAGCAAAATTAGCTGTGGAAAATCAGTGGGTAGTACTTTCGGACATGAAGGCCGATTGCTGAATTGTGTTTAGGGACAAGAAGGGACTTGAACTCGGGCCATTCATTCAGGATGTGATGGAACGGTTTGTTCGTGCCACCTGACCGATGATTTATCCCACACTGTACTGACCTGTTGCACGCATCTAGGTTGTCGAAATAGGAAAGGCCATGCTTGGGTTTATTCCCGGCCCGCACATAACATTTGTGGACCCGCGCCTGAAAGACTCCGCGGCGATAATAGCCCAGGCCAAGCGGCTGGTCGCCCTATTCGAAGAAGGTGGAATATCGAGGCGGAGGCTAGTTATCAGCGTCAGTATCTGCTATCCGGTTCACAATCAGCGATAGGGAGCTAATCACACGACGGTATATAGATCCCGGCCACTGAACATGGTATAGCCGCCGCAAGAGTGTTAGAGGGTGCACACGACATTCACACTAATCTTCTACTCATCTCCAGCTTGATGCATGCCGCCGCATGTTCTGAGGCACAATGTACCATGCTGACTATTCCCGTCGGGCCTGTAAGCGGCGACCATCTTATTGGCGGACAATTTAAACTGATGATGCACATGGGAGCTAGTTGCTCAATTGGTATGAGAAGAAACAAAGAGCCGGTATTCAAATTGTGGATACACACCCTGGAATTGAAGTCGTCCAAGCCACGTTGGAATACTTTAACCTCCACGAACTGAGCACTAAGATTCTGGGCGCCGAATTTCGGGAGGTATCTGGGCTCCCAATCCGCATGCATGTTCATCCATTCACCACCCCTATCTAGGTTTCAGAAATCAGTGTTCTGGCCGAATTCGACGCTGTATGTGTGTCGAAAGAACAAGGAGAAGAACTCAGGAGCTGCTCGCTTCCTGCCCGTCCGATCGCTATCACCTCTCCTGGCGCCTCGCGGGCCCGGCAAGCACAATTTCCCACCAAGATCCTGGAGTCAAGGGCAGGTGTTGCGGCTGCCATGTCCACCGGGACCCGAAATATCGCACGCGACATCATGGGGGATGGCCTACAACACATGTCGACGGCCATGTTTCAATTGGAGAAAATTGTGGGCCTCGAGGCTGTATCTCAATATAAACGACGGAAGCTGGACGTCAGTGTTATTTGCAGACGGCTGACATGGTTCGATGGACCACCGTCACCACCGCGCGAAGTATCAACTAGCCCGATCTTGGTGGAAAAATGCACTAAACAGCGTGGGCTCGCACGACATCCCAGTGGGACGATCGTTCGGAGCCAAGACGGGGAAGGGCTGCGGCTGTACGACCGGAGGGCATCGAGAGCTGGGGTCGATGACGATGAGGTCTTCTAGTCAGTCGTTTCCTGAACACATGTGGATGTATTATTAGGCAAAAAAAAAAAGAAGGGAAACAAAGGGAAAAAATGCACCACATTGGAAACCACCGACAGCAAGGCGCATCGCTCAAACGAGGCCAGTGATTCCCATGTTCGAAAGATTGATCTTCCGCAGAGGACGCAACGACCCATTCTGGCCCGCGTCTCCATTGCGTGCCGGGACTTAACCCCTATGGATCACCGGGTAATTTTGTTTACACGCCTTCTGCGGTTGAACCCGAAGGAGGTGGATGCGGGGGTTCTCGAGCTGTGCTAACGGGGGGGAAGGGCATCGGAAAGAATGGGGCTCCCCGTCCTGGAATGCCTTGTCATTCACTTCATCTTGTTTGACATCGTTGTCCAAGCCAATAAAACCATTCATAGGAGATCTTACTTTGCGAAAGGTCTGACGTCGGCAATGGTTCCACAAAGCCCCGCTCTTCTTTCATCTGTGCAAATCGCATCCATCTTGGGGCTGCATTTGTGGATAAGATGGTTAAACCATTTCCAAACATATGTGGAATGGAAGGTGGCATCAGTGTGACTTCACCGACAGTTAATCACCAGGGGCGCTTGATAGACATTTCATATGAGAAATGGAGCGGGTAGGAAGTCGCATGTGCACGCTGGTGCGTTTCAGAGTGGCAGGCTATACCCAGGTAATTCACAGACGACCTAGAAGGTATTGCAGGTTGGTGGGCTTTCAGCGGCCCCAGTCCATGGACTGAGTGCAGAGTTCCCATCGAGGGTGCCCAGCGGGTGGCCTTTAGACTGAAGCTTCAGCCTGGCGGCCCCAAGGGGGGGTTGTCGAACCTGGATCCGCGGAAATAAATGTTGCGGCCTGAATGGGGCTTGCTGCAACGCTGGTAAGAGTCACTAATACCGCTATCAAAAAGTCATCGGAGTTCATATGTTTTCGCATTTGTGCGTTGTTGCTGCATATCACCATCTCTGGACACTCGATAATGGCGGTTTGCCTTTCATCTGCTGAGGACTACGCCACATTGTTGGACAAGTATGATACCTGGATGTTTGATTGCGACGGCGTCTTGTGGCACGGAGATCGCGTGATAGATGGTGTCGTCGAGGTTCTGGACATCCTTCGTAGTCGTAGTGAGCCCGCTCATCAAGAAAAATCCACGTCTCAATTCTGACATGTGTGGGTAAGACAAGAAGGTGCTTTTTGTCACTAACAACGCCACAAAATCAAGGAGAAGTTACAAGGGAAAGTTCGATCAGCTGGGAGTAGAGGCTCATGTGGTACGCTCCTCGATTCAAGAGTGCCGACTGATACCCAGGATTGATCCACGGCTCCCAAGGATGAAATCTACGGATCTGCATATGCGGCAGCAGTCTATATATCCTCTGTGATAGAATTGCCCAAAACAAAGAAAGTGTATGTTATCGGAATGAGCGGGTTGGAGGAGGAACTCAAGGAAGAGGGCATTTCGTTTGTGGGAGGGACTGTATGGTATATTCCACTCCCATGCGAGTTTCTGACTAACTCGGCCGATCGATCCAGGATCCAGCGGATTGCACACTAGAGCCATATTCACTCGCCAATTTCGTATCTGATCCTGACGTTGCTGCAGTGGTGTGCGGCCTTGATACAAAGCTCACCTATACCAAGATCTCCAAAGCCTTCCAGTACCTTACACGCAACCCGGGTTGTCATTTTATCGCAACAAACGAGGATAGCACATATCCAAGTGCCGAAGGGCTGCTCCCTGGGGCAGGATCCGTCAGCGCTCCGTTGCGGTACGCACTGGGTAAGGACCCGGTGTGCACCGGCAAACCAGCGAGCGCTATGATGGATTGCATCAAAGCAAAGTAAATCAAAGTTTGCTATATTAATAAAAGTGACTGAAAACATTGGCACCAGAGTAGCCTTTGATCCAAAGACCACGATCATGGTTGGAGACCGGTTAAACACCGACATTCAATTTGGTCAGAACGGCGGTTTATCCACGCTGCTCGTCTTGACTGGTAACCATTTTCCCTCGTGCGCAGTACACGTATTCAAATGATGCATTAGGTGTCACCTCTGAAGCAGACATCGCAGGGCCGAACGCTTCATCTATTGTTCCAGATTTTGTCACCGCATCGCTGGCCGATCTTAGAGTCATAGGAAAGTAGAGATAGAATCCTTGGTATAAACAGTAATCTGGATGTAGAAACATACTTACATCTAATAGTAATATATTATTCGGAGTAGCATCAGGCTATCAAAGCCTCGGGTTTACATAACCTTGGATTTTATATTTAGGGATTGGACGTGTTCGTTTGCCAGGTATTTGGTTGCACTGGATATCAGTGCAAACAGGGAGCCAACGATATGACCAGCAATCGCACCGAAGGCGGGTGTCAATGGCCATGCCTGGGGTCGGGTAAGGGTTCTAGTAAGTAATTTGGAGAGGGGGCACACTAACCTGCCATGGTCGATCCCAGTCAAGGGCTATGGGAATTACTCCAATCCAACAGCCGACCATTGTTCCAACAGCAGGATAAACAATAGCCCGTTCAATTGGTGCACGAATCCTGGAAAGCGAGGCGGTTCAGGGTGTAGCCACACTATTTTAATGTTACTGACGAAAACTCGGCAAAGAGCCTGACCCAAGTCATTCTCCTCAGAACGGACGAGGTATCATCCTTTAGGGAAGGCGGGCCAAGGCAATAAGCCGGCGTGAACACGGTCAATATAGAAAGCAAGGCAGCCAAGAAGTATGTTTTCAACACATGGCTTCGGGTAGTCAGATGACAGCCGCGCGGCGACTGTTCATGAATAGCACCTTGTAAGCGGAGCCCCGAAAATGACCAAAGCGGAATGTATCAGAAACGAGGTGTTCATCGTCATAGTCCACGCAACGCGGAGGGCCTAAGGGTATGTGCCATGAGTACCCCATGTGTAGGGGAAACACGCGAGAGCTCACGGTTGACTTGCGGTTGTCCATTAGGGCTTTCTCACCTCGTCTCTCCTCCATTGACCCCTCGAGTGTCATTCCGATCCACCAATTTCTTATCCACCCGCCCCACCATCCTTGTAGAACAACCGCACCAACACATATGCACACCAGTGTAGAAGTCGGGCTGGCGGTCAGTGGAACAAGAAATGGATGCTGGGGTTTGTCGCGTGAAGTTAGTTGTGCTGCATCTAGGTCGGGTATTATCCCGTCAAATAGCAAAATCGTCCGGGGTAGAAAGAGCGCGGTGAAACCCAGGAGTATCGTATGGACGCTCACGAGTGACGTGTACTGAGCGAATGGGAAAAACGCGGGCTGCTGGGGACGCTCGATATTTTTCGCTGGCGGATTTCTGGCGACACCCCCCGCAGTGGGTTTGGTTTTCCGAGCAGACATGTTGACACCTCGAGCTGGTTGAATGGTACGCGATGCAACTGCTGGGTGCTCGTGGGAAAAAAACATATCGGTTGTAGTGTGTAATACATATGTATTACCAAATCACTCCTTGCACACAACCTCGGATGCGCAAGCTGAAGCGCTGAAGCCTTGATTTTTATTGAAAGAGCTCCCAAAAAAACTAATTGGAAAAATTTAGCCTTTCAATAAATTTCAATCCCAGTAAAATCAGAAATCTATTCAACAGTTTAGGCGATTAACTATCATGGCCACAAGGTTGGAGCTGGCCGAGGCTCGGAGGACCGCGTAATTCGTCCGACTCGGAACGTCATCCCCTCTCCGTGCTCATTCAAATACGCCCCAATAAACCGCGCGCCTCTCGCTCATTACAACGCTGCGATTGATGAAGCGGCACAATCATGGGTTCCGATGACCGATTCCCACAAATGCAGGCCTGCACGGGCCACAAGCCTACCGCCCTTCCTTTTGGATTTATCATGGATCAGGCCAACGCAAGACATCGGACGCAGGACCGGCACCTTCGGATCCACAATTATAGACCAATATATATTCATCTCCAGATAGGCTCAGGAAGGCTTGATCAGGTCTGATATCAGACCTCTTCAAGTTCGTGTCGGCGAGTCAACCCGAACCCCGCCCGCTCATGGAGCGCCCCGAGGTTACCCATGGATTCCGCTCCCGATTGGAAAGTGGCACGCATATTACTTCGCCCCAACTAGCGAGCCCTAGTATTAAAATAAAACGCAAAACGAATCATTCGTCCGGGCGCATATTTTTGACGCCGCCGGGCCTACACAGAATCGTTGCACGATAGGGAAGCAGTTACCGGTGAGTTGGAGTTCGCGGTGATGCGAGATCACGCCACAAGAAAGCCTAGCATGAACCTAGGTAAAGCCGCTGTAAGTAGCATGAACGTTCCCAACCACTAAATGGCACCGCCCGAAAATCCAAACACCTTTCGCAGTGGTTCGGGTATTAGGTGGCCCCCCCTTGATGATTCCATCTATAGCCGAAAGTCCTCGGTAAACGTCAGACGCTTGCTTCCCAAGTACAGGTATTCTGTACCTCTCTAGGATCATCGTTCGCATGTCCTTGTGAATGATGCAGACTCCACATATTCAGGAGCTGTAGGTGTCCGGATTAATCATTCGAGCTGTATTGGCCTATGAATAATAATTCCCACCGCCAAGCTACCAGGTGGGGTTCATGCTTCACATCGCACTTCCCATCAACAAATTAGCATGTATACTATTTCGATCATACGATTGTGATATGCTGTCAAAGGAGTGAGTACCCGCTTGTAACGCCGCTCTCCCCGTGAATCCCGGTCGCAATCATCCAATATTTCCCATTGTCTCCCACTTTGTGACGCTAATGCCCATCCTCCAAATCGGTCAGCATGCGCCGACCGTATCTATTGCGGTTGCGATGCGGAAAATACAATTCTCCGTTGGGCCTACTACCGTCAGGTAAAACAAGGCTTCCATTGTGATGTTTATTTTCATCCAGCGTGAGGTTGGAGCAACTGCAAGTTCCATCCGAAACATGCAAGTAGTGTCAGTTTCTCGGTTCCCCTACCGGTCAACTTCTCAAGATTGTGTTTGGCCCGGGCGATTCAAACTACTCCAACTAGGTGATCCACAAAATGCGAGTATTATATATTACAAATTACTCGATCTTGGACAACCGCGCAGACAAACGCGGGAACAGCAATGAGAACTAAACAACTTGATTTCGGGCGAGCGGCACATGAGGACCAAAAATTCCTTGATCATAATATCTGATAATGTAAGAGCAACACAAATTTCGGGCAAGCCCTAACGATTCTCCTCTCGACAGGAGCTCTGCGGGGATGTGCCCATAGCATCAGATGCATAGACAGACAAATCATTGAATGAGATTTCCGTGAGAACGAGGGTGGTTGGAGTTGTCGCTTGCGGGGATGGTGTTTCGGCCGTTGTTGCAGGAGAACTTCGTTCTTCCGAGTCGGCCGTAGCCCCGGACTTGCGGAGCGTGCGGTAGAAATACGTGACCACAACGGAAAGATTACAGACGATAAGCGATATCGATGCCTGGAATCAGCGTGAACATACAGCCCAAATGAAGGAGGAGAGCCCAACTTGTATGTGCGGCAGCGACCGCTGTATGACCGGCCCATCTGAACTTTTGCTCCAATTACTGTAGAAGGAGAGCATGTAGATTGTTGTTGCAATAGTCGTCCAAATGCTGGCGCTGAACACCGCCAAAACGAGGTGTCGCTGGAATGGAGGGAGGCGCACGCGCCAGAGGATCCAGATTGATATGGCGACGAGGAACAGATCGGAAACCACGTCAACTACCAGACATTCGGGTCAGCAAGTCTCAAGGATAGGAGGGGAAGGTGCGTACTGCAGAAAGTGGTGATGGCCATGCCCAGAGGGATAGCGCAAGTGATATACTTGGTATTTGATGTCTCCCATGATGTATCCTGCCTACAGTATTGCGTGCGCACGATAACCATGATTAGCAAGAAGCAGGCGCACGCGGTGGCGAGCCCAAACGCGGCCCTCCGTGCTAGATGTCCGGGTGGACATATTCGCGCGATGGAAAGAGCAAGTACCACTCGCGATAGCCTATTAGCATGTATAAACGATAGTCATGGCTCATAGGGATTAACCAACCACACGACCACCAAATAACAGGTGGGCCCGAGCCAAGCGAGGGCAATCTGCACACCACTGACAGGCCCAGGAGCTAACAGCAGATAAACCTTTCAAAAATAACCAAGACCAGTGAGACGGGCTTACTTGATTGTCTGACTTTCCTGAGCCATGGCACTGCGACATATAGACAGTCGGCGGCGAGTGGGATGGTCACCACATATTCATCCAATCCTAGCTGCCGTGCCCGATAGCGGTATGCAACCCGGAAACTTGCAGAGGAAATTGCTACTCCATGGAGTATTGTGACACATACTGGCAGGAGTCAAGTGAGATCGCCGACGGGGTCCGAACGCAATTCCTTACTCTTCCACCGCAATATGGTGCTCATGAATTTCTTGCAGGTGAAGTCTGCTCGTCGGGGTATTACGAGATGTGGTGGATGTAAGTTGGTGACTTTAAAATTCAAACCTAAGGGTCTAAAAGCTTTCCTTTACAGATTACCGAACGACGGCAGGGTCACACCTGAAAAATGCGTCGATAATAGTGCGAACCACGGACGCTATAAATAAACGTTACTCACTAGCGCACCAGAGTTTCTGGGTTACTTTACCCAATAACAAGAGTGCAGTGGTACCAGAAGCCATAGCAACATCAACACCTGAGTCGGCCCTGCCTGTTTCAACCAAGGGCGGTTTTCGTTTTCATGCATAGAACATCGGCGTTTTTTATGCACACAACACCGACGACAACTGGCTTGGGCCGCTTGGTCGCCCTGGGTAGCTTTAAACCCAAGCACCTGGTTTGATATACATTGAAACGGCAACCGACACTGTGGGGATAGTCACAGCACAACCGCACTCGCGCAGTGCGCTGAATTCCACATGAGAAGCGACAACCCGCCTTGGAACCGAGATCTATACACCACTTCGGGGACGGGAGGTCTCGACCAGTAACCAATCTAGTCAAGGTACCCGCTGAGCGGTTCTGCCCCCTCCACGCCTTCTGGGGCCGAGCCTGGCTGCTAACCCCAGGTGGGTACCATTCTCGTGGGCGTCGTCATCTCACTGGTCACCGGCCACCGCTGAGGGCGCCGCCTTGGTCGAATTTCTCCGGGTTCAGCTTAGCACCACCGGGTTTCTGGCGGGTCGCTTTTAGGTTCAGCAGCTGTCATTCAAACACCCTGTCCATATTGCTGCTCGGCTTTCCGGCGTCGCTCTGTGCTCTATGCCGGTGGTCCAGAACCCTCAGTGAGGTTCCTCGAGCTGGGCTGTGGGGCAGCCAAATCTTCTTCCAAGGCTGCAACTGTCTCTTTGTGGGGGTTAATCGTCGACCACCGACCGTGACATTTTTGGACCTTTTGCTGATCAGGTCCGGGCGGATCCTTTTAACGTGGCCAAGTCGCGTGTTATGAACAGCGTCGAAGCGGAGGATTCCTGAATCGATCGAACCAACTAGCGTAGGGTTACGGTCTAGGCCCCATTGCCGCCGCACATCCTACTCAGTTGTGGATTTGGGGTGGGCTGCGGGGCTACCACAAAAAGAGAGAACTGGGTGGCAGGCGTTCACTACGGATTCACACTACGCGGAACCTGGTGATCGACGATAGTGTTCAAGGGCTTGGTGTCGGACCCAGTGGTTTGACGCTGAGAATCCTTGCCTTGGCGTAGACCACTTACCATTGTCAGCATCTTGAAACACAGTTATCAGCTCTTGCTGGTGGGTGTGTGCTGCTGGGCATCATGATATGACTCTCAATCTGTTTTACTCTAGCCACTTTTAACTCAGTCGTGATCGAGTTTCTGCATCGTGCTGGGTGTTCTCCAGCAGAACGCGATCCCTCCGTCTTCGGCGAGTATGTGGTGCAAGCAGAGCGGGGACCTGAGTACTGAGTATTCAGCGCCATATGGATGAGGCCGCTTTTCGTCAAGACCAGGGCTGTGATTCCATGTGTGCTCAGGATTCGAAAGGATCAGCACCTCGTATTTCGGGAGCGTTATATCGATTTTTACCATGCTAGCTGCGTTAGCGTAGTGATTCATGAGTTGTTCCTAATTCCGTCGGTTCCTTGCTTGATCGGCTGTTATCGTCGAAGGGATCGCCAGAATTGTCGACACAGGCTTGTTGCTTGCTGGAACCAGGAACATCACGCTGTATCTGACTGTGTTTGCCCCCACTCGGGGCTGTCAAATCAATTCTTGGTCTGAGCATGGTGCATAGAGTGTGTGATTGATTCTACATGCATTCATAAAGAGGAGTGATGCACACGGCTTATAAAATCGTAGGCATAGCGCCTCGGCCCCTACTTCCGTGTGGTCTTTTGCTGAGACTTGATGACCTTCTTGACGATCTTCGCCTCTTCCACCAAGAATGCACGCAAGATGCTGCAGCCACGTCAACACGACGCGCATCGCAGTATTTGGGGGACCATGCTTACCGTGATTTCACGCATACCCCGCATCTCGATCCACCGTATGCACGGCACACTGTCTTCTGGCGCTTCGAAATGGTCGCGTACTGGCGCGGGCGCAAGGCAGGAATCTAACGCCACAACCGCCACACATCAGTCCCAACCCGGACAAATGAGACTCTGCGGAGACCACGTACGCCAGGGAGCCCGGTGCCACAGTCACCGCACTTGGGGGCGGTAGCGAGCTTTTTGATGTGGTGGTAGACGAGTTTGCCGCCGGGGGTCTTCACAATGCGTCGGCGGTTCGAGGTGGTGTTGTATGGCTGGCGTTTGCGGAGGGTGACACGTTGGGCCATTGCTGATTCTAGGGAGGCAATAATCAGTTATTACTTTCGGCCAAACACCATGGCACGATAGTTCCGGCCAAAATCGGACCAATTGGACTCACATTGACCGGGCGGTTTGGAGGGTCCTAAGAGATCACAATGGTGGAATTAGAATGAGTGGTTTTGTCCTCTTATTTCGTTAAACATTCCATACCTTGACGTTCTTGAGGCCGGTGTCGGGACTGTGCAAGGTTAGATCGGTGGCTTGCAAAACTGCCCAGTAGCATCGGAGATTGCCGAGCCATACAATCACGTGATGGCACATTGATCACGGTCGGTTCCGAATTCCGAAAAAAAAAAAAGAAGTTTGTCCGATGCGTAGGTACTTACACATTGGCTGAGAGGGCGGGGGTTCGAATTTAGGCAGCCGTATGGCGAATAAATCGTTGTCGTTTGTCTTATTCCATGAAGCCACATCGCTGACTGATGCAGGGCAAATACCCAACGCACTGTAACGCGGAGCCATCTTCCAGAATTTGAACGGCGTGCCCCCTTCTAAGGGACAGGGAACCGCGCTCATAAACACACGTTTGGTCTTATATCCGACGACTAGGGTGGATTGTGTGTGGGGTTGAGGTAAGGATGGGATTTATCTGAGGGACTACCCAGGATTGTCAGTCGACTGGCATGTGCACATGCTCCCGATTCAGCCACAGAGATGTAATACCAATTTCCCCAACGGTCCCTCCCGAGTTTGATTATGGGCGCGCTTGAGGGACAGCGTTTGACATCATTTGTAGGAGAGAATTCATTCGGACATGGTTTGTGGATATCGAGAGGTGTGGTATCAACGTCCCAAATAGTTCTTCCCGAGTTTGACTGCGAGCGCGCTTGACGGACAATTTCGACATTGTTTGTGGGAAAGAATGTCTGCTCCTCTAGACAGGTATCAGTGTCTAATATTGATCTTGTGGTCAGGATACCATGTCAGTAACAGGTACAGGATCTCCATTTGATAGGCCACATGGGCACGACATGAACCATGAGCCTTATTTCTGTTCCCCATTACTCCAGTCAATTTCGAAATCCATCAACGGCCCGTCATCATCCTCCAAGGCTGAGCTAAATTGTTCTTTCGTCTTGCGTTTGCCGCCCGTGCGCCACCTTTCCACCTTGTTTGTCAATAATATTTCAATCTCATCGACAGTCAACTTTTGCCCCAGTGCGGTGCGGAATTTCTGGAACCAGGGCCGACGTGCGCTGCAGCTCAGGTTAGATGATGCATTGGGTACGGAAGGGCACATACTAGTTTGATTCGATGAAATGTCGGATGTGTGTTTGGATTATACCGATGGAGGTCCCAGGGTATTGCCGGCAGAGGCCAAGGTATTCCAGTGACACAGAAATTGGGTCTGGCACGGTACCTTCAAACAAACTAGCCGAGGGGATCAGCGACATGGTTCATACCACCAAACATATAACCGGCCCACCAGGGGTTCTGCAATAGACTCTCTGCGACCATGACACCATCGGCGCCTGTCTCGCTCAAGTTCTGAGCAATATCACTGAACGTGCGCACATTCCCGTTACTTATTACGGGAATGCGAATATTTTCCTTCAGTCGTTTCACCTCATCCAGCCGCGCGCTACCTTGACGCCTCCTATGCGCCGAGACGGTTCGAGCATGGAGGGTGATCCAAGACGCCCCGCAGCCCTCGAGTGTTTTTGCGAGCTCTGGCGTCTTCTCCGGTGGTGCGCAAAGGCGCAATTTTGCCGAGACAGGGACGGTGAACGAATGGGACATTGCAGCGACTAGATTAGAATATAAGAGCAAGAATGAGTTTGAGATGGGCGTAATATTTACCAATGCCCTGCACTAGACCCCAATCACGTTGACCTAGCAAGTACGCGCCGTAGTGGCCCTCCTTGGCTGCGTCAAGTGGGCATCCAAGATTCAAATCTACAAACCCCTTCCGAAAACGTTAATGGCCCACATCTTGAGATACCCTCGCACCCACCTATGGCATCACAGTATGCTTGAACCTTCCGACCTGCTTGGACGATGGTTTCAATATCACTCCCACCCAATTGTACCACCACAGGTACATCATGCTCCCCGCTTCGATCATCAGCCGCAGGACACCCGTCTTGGTGCAGTGATTCGGAAAGGTCTTTCAGGTGGGTATCCAGATAGTCCTTATCATTCAGTAGCCGTTCGGGTAAGAGCATTTGGGTATACACCATTGTTGCCCCACGGCGCGCGACGAGCCGGCGAAAAGGGTGGTCGGATTGGTTGATCATGGGTGCGCTGATTCTCTCAAGGTGAGATTCAATCGAATGGGAGAGGTTCGACATCGTCCTGATAAGGCTTTAGCGCTTAGCTTCAGCTTTCAGTTTCGTCTGACAGTGGATGGTGATGGGCGCTTGGAGGGACGATATGATGATGACGGTCGGGGAAATTTGATCCCACGCTCAAATCACGCTTCCACGGGCCGCGGCACCGCGCTCATGTAGGCTTACAGATCAGGCCATTGCTCCCGGAGGAATGTGTATCGCGCGCCCACTGTTGCTTGGAATGAACTCCAAGTATTCGACCCGCCTCGGTCCTCTGTATCCTGAAACAATCGTGTGCAGGCTTCTATTAATAAGGTGTTCCATACGAGCAGAGTTCGATGTGGTAACAGTGATTGGTATCAGGATTGCATAAACGGCTAGTAGTTCAAACTATGGTCCAGGGCTTGAACAGCTTGAACACTCGAGGGTAGACACCTCTTTGGAACTATAACCATGCCAGTGCGTCCAATCTATCAAGATCAAACTCAGCCAGTAATTGAGTAACTGCGTTTAATCGCCATCCACTAGGCTCTCGTGCTGGGGCGCCTCATAACATCCCGTTCGAACAAATGAATAGGCTATGGCCATGGGCATATTTCAATGCATGACTAGGTGTGTTCAGATCTCGTGAGCTCTATCTGATGAATCCATCAGTGGATAAGTGACAGCAGCATATCGTCCATACGCTGACCGGATGGCGTTTGGGTGACATATCGACGTTCCCGGTGGTCTCATGATTGCGTCCGTCTAATCCCAAGTGTGCCTGTTGTTGTCCAATTCGGATTCTCGCCTTGGGTCACCACCGGCCATGGTTCGGTCTGGTTTGGCACCATCGATTCTGCGCGGCTTGTGGAGAAGCGTGATTCTGGTTGGGGGTTTGGGGTACCGGACAACGGACCATTATCACAAACCCAAGCAAATCCATCCCTGAAGTGATGAATGTTACAGAACCCTGCTCAAAAGGCCAACCGAAGCTCCTAGTGGGGAATCCTGGATTTAATTCCATTGCGCTAGCAGAGCCCGGTCAGCGCGTATCGTCGTTCAATGTCCTCAAAAATAAAATTAGAATTCATCCCGATCGTTTTATTGGAGATAGCTCTTTCTGGTTATGCGGACAACCCCCAACCGAAATGGAACATTTGGCTCCTCGCCGGCTGATCGTTCCTTACCGTGCAAATGGGGAGAGATGAGAGGCGTCAGCATGCTACTCATCTCTAGTTCAGATCTCCTATTTCTCCCCAGGCCAAAAAAATAGATAAACCTCCCCGCCACCTTTTATCCATTCCCTTACAACCTCCATCTTCGCGTCACCCAGTGTACACGTATACGCGTAGAGTGATGTCCGCCGATATCGTACCAGACCTGCGCTATGTTGACGAAAAGCGACCTTCATCGGAGGAAGAGGCTCAGACACCGAATACCGAACTCGACTCGGAGGAAGGGTATGATGATCATGATGTGTATGTAACTTTCACCCCAGCGAGCGTCAATTCTTACCCACCCTCATATCTTCCTAGGACAAAACCATTCCCCATTTCTCCAGATGAAATTGAGGAAACACATCAACTCACCGTCAGGTGTGCTATCACTGGCCGCCATATTCCTGTCGTTACTTATACGTATCTTATCAAGGGCTGTCTTTGTGGGGTGTGCTCTCGGGGCTGTTGGTATGTGCGACTCGCATCACTGTTATTCCACGACCAATCGAACCAAAAGTGGGTGCTTCCAACATCTACCTCGGCCTCAAGACTGGGTTCACCTTTGGCCCTCAACTCTTTGGTGTACGTGCCACTCGATGTGTTAATAAGCTATACTAACAATCTCACAAGGCTATCTTCGGGTTTGCCATCCTTAAACCACTGGCCAAAGCCCTTCCCGAGTCAGGAATACTAGGCCGCCTTTTTGGTGGCCCTTTTGGTCCAAAGGAAAACTGTACCGTCCAAAGGTGCGCATTGTTAGCAGACGATTCCGGTTGAGACTTACAGACTTGTGTTCTCTAGCGCGGCAACGGGTGAGCATATTGGCCTCTATGTATCCACCCATTACTCACGCGTTTACAGCTGCTGGGGGATTGGGGATTCTCTTTGTCAGCGCTATCCCGGCTATGTACCGTCTTCACCTCCTTTCAGACCTCCCCGAGAAAGATATTGGAAAGCTAATTGCGCTAACCGTTTGCGCCGGTTTCTTTGGTGTTTTCTTCGTCATTCCCCTACGAAAATACTACATCGTGCACCAGAAACTCACATTTCCCACACCAGCGGCGACAGTGCGTAATGCTATCTATTACCCAATGTTCATTTCCAACCGGTTGACTGCTATCATACTAGGCATATACTATTCGATCGCTTCATCACGGAAAGACCGGAGCCATTGCTGCCAAGAAAAAATCCCTGGCCCTTCTCTATTCATTCTGTCTTGTCTTCGTATTCAAGGTCATGTCCGGTTATGCTCCTGGAATCGTGGGTATATTCCCCAGCCGACTGAACACCGAGAGCTAACTTAATTCCGGCGTAGTTATACGACTGGCACATTGGATGGACCTTGTACAGACTCGGTTTCACGAGCATTATCTCCCTCGACAATTATGGATGGTGGATTGAGTGTAAGTAGTGACGTTACCAGTCATATATCCGCAGCTTCTAAAAGATTTTTTGTATAGTTACTCCTGCGTTCTACGGCGCTGGAATGCTGAGCGGCTTAAACGCGAGCTGGAGCTTCTGTGCGTTATTTTTCCATAGACCATGACTAGGGCTAATAATACGATCTTCTAGTCGGTGGTGCAGTCCTCGCGTGGGGAATAAGTTCGTCCTCGTCAAAACCTCCTACGATCTCGCTAATCTAAAACTGCTAGTCGCCCCAACTATTGTCAAGAACGGACTCGCTTTCGGTGTTTCAGTCAGCGATGACTTCCCACTTATGTCATACCAGGCGCTATCGTTTGATGATCCAGCACTCTATGTCACTCACCCATCACCTCGCTACTGGCTTCTCTGGCCTGGTGTTCTCATCATGTTATTGTACTCGTTTGCCGACGTGGCTCTAAGTATAGGGCCCATCCTACTCGGTAAGCTAAACATCCTGTCCGCCGAGTCTGCGGTTCTAATACCATTTTAGAGCTGAAGAAAAAGGGAAGCCTGAACCCAATCTCATGGGTGCGCGCTAAAGATACGCTTGATGCCGATGATGAAGACCAGGCAAGTCCGCTCCGCTCCCTCCCCCAACTTTACTCTGATATTTCCCCCAGACACCCTTGGAGGATCGTATCCCCACATCATGGTGGACTATTGGTCTTTTCCTGAGCACCGTCATGTGTTGTGCCATCCTCGCGACCCAATTCAACATGAATGTCGGGGAGGCTATCTTATCCCTACTCTTGGGCTTCCTTTTCTCTTTTATCGGGGTTCAATCCTCAGGACATACCGACGTGAACCCCGTGACAGCTGTCGCCAAGGTGGGTACTACCAAAATGCGTGTGCATGTCAAATCAGCTCAACGAATTGATTCAGGCCTCGCAACTTATCTTTGGGGGTATCGGCAAGGGTGTAGGACTCGCGCAGGATCCTGCGCGCATGCTCAACTTGTCTGCAGGTGTTATCGCAGCTGGTTCGGCGGCCCAGGCCGCAGATATGACTGGCGATCTAAAAACAGGTTATCTCCTCAGGGCCAAACCACGGAATCAATTTATCGCACAACTTTGCGGCTCCGTGGTTGCAGTGTTCCTGACCTGCGGCCTCTTTATCTTGTTCACCAAGGCCTCCCCCTGTATCATGTTCGTTGTCTCATGTATTTCCCTGGCGAGATATAGTTAGCTGACATTCCCGTAGTGACCCCCCAGCTTCAGGTTTGCCCGCATTACTTTATGACGGACCGGAGATATTGATGACAATCCAGGCGCATGTACCTACGGTGCGCCTTCTGTATCCGCGTGGGCTGCTGTTGCCACCGCCGTTTCAAGTCCCAAACTCCGTGAGTCGGTGAAAGACCCTGCGAGATAACCCATGAACGTGCTGCCCTTAGCGATTCCCCCATCATCTGGATATACCGCCATCGGCCTGGGAATATTTAGCGTCCTCTCCCTTGTAGTCAAGGTTTGAGCTTCTCACCTGTTGTCTCGTGCCCTGCTGAACGGCGTTGCAGCGAGTGTGGATTCCCAAGCAGTACTGGGGATACGTTCCAAACTGGGTAAGCCCCCCATGCCCGTGTCGACCATACTCCAAATGCTCAAACTATATTGACTGTAGAATGCCGTCGGCCTCGCCTTTGTCGTGCCTCAAGTCTTCTACCCCATTGCCATGTCAGTTGGCTTGGATGCATACCTTTCACAGTTCCACATCTGATCATGTCACCAAAACAGGGTGTTCGGCTCCACCTTGAACTATGTGTGGCTCAAGCGCAACCCAGCTGGATTCGACATGTACATGTTCGCCATCGCGGTTCGTTTGCATCTTCCTGCTTCCATTTGGATTTGCATTTACATTGGATGGACTTTAGGCGGGCCTGCTAGCGGGCGAAGGCATCGGCGGCGTCTTCCAAGCGCTCTTGGCCGTTATTGGTGTGGACGGTGGCAGTGAGTAGTGTTCTTCTTCTACCTGCTTCTGGTGCACTCGTGCTGATCGCCGCCTCTTACAGAGTTTGGGACGGCGATAGGGTGCCCCGGGAACACATTCTGTGGGTAAAGCGGATAGGCCCCTTGGCCTGCTCAAGCATTGTAGCTGTCCTACTGTCATAATTGTATCTTGAAGAATCTTGTGTACCACCAAATTTGATGATTAAACGAAGCGATGGGCCCGCTTGGCCATGAAGATGTACCAAAAAAGCGGCTGACCTGGGGCTCGCCGCGAGCATGAATCCAAAAGTCCCTATTTGATCTCATTATACCATCCGATATCCACACGGCATGTAAGTAAGTGTATTTTATCAGCCCGCGCATACCCATATCTAAAGCATCATGCTCCTGTCGTGCCGCACAAGAACGGCGCTGGGGCGCGTAGACTTGTTGGGCATCGACTCCCATATGGGGTCAACATCTGGTCCCTCGAGGTCGCCGGCACCGTCCCAGCCCCAACACCATACTGTAGAGGCATCAGCGCAGTTCTGGAAGAAGGGAGAAGGGAGACGCACCATGTTCAGGCCCGGGAGAGAAGGAGAGTTGTTCACTCTCCTCTTCAATGAATAGCCTGTCGTGAGGGCCGAACCACGCGCGGTCCTGGGGGTCAGTGCGGGGATTGTCGGGAAGGCCACCTAAGCGCGTGTAGCCGCGAATGGCAGTGAGGTTCCGCCGTGAGGGATGTATGATATCGTACACTTTCTAACCGGGGGTTAGTGTGGTCGTAGTAAGAATCAGAGGGATCAATCACCCGATCATAGGCAAGTTTGACGCGGGGGACCATCAGGATGCGGCCATAACCTGCCTCCCAGTAATCGTTACAAATGAGACTGCACTCGCTAGCACTGCACTCTCCCTCAGTGATACGAGCCATGCGGAAGCGTACGTGCGGGGGAGAGTAGAACGGGGCGGGGTCGAGGACGGCGATGCCATTCCAACAAGACTGGACCTGGACGGGGAGGTGCCGCTGGAAGCGCGCGCCAGAGGGCTCGTGATGGAAAATGCGTTCAAAAGGGGCGTTCTCGAGGGCGGTGCCGTTGATGTCGCGGGCGACCCAGTTGTCGTAGAAAACAGGGGAGCCGATCTCCTCATGGTACATGTAGTCGGCGGCGCAGGTAATGCCGGCGTTGTTGCGGCGGCTCTGCCATATGAGCTCGAGGAGGTCGTCAACACAGGGAAGGATGTCGTTCATGAATATGATGGTGTCAAAGACCTCGTTCTCAGTGTCACGTAACTCGTGTAATGGGACGAACGCTGCGTTGCGCACCTCCGCGAGGTACTCGATGCGGTGGTTGAAGGCGCCCCGAGTGCGCATGGAGGTTCGAATGGTGACACGCATGCCAACGCTGCGGGTGAGGGCGTCATAGATGCGGAGGAGGGCCTTTGTCTGGTCAGTGGAGCCATTCTCGTAAATTGAGACAAAAACATTGTGATAGCCCAGGATTGCGGCGACACGAAATAGGGTGGCGAAGAGGTCCGGAATGACGTCAAAAGAGTTGTAGAGATTGATACCGAAGAAGTATTTGTGCTCGCTCGAGACAATGTCTCGTCTGGAGGACGTGGGTGACTGGGCATGGTCGTCGTCGTCACGGAAAAAGTTGGAGAACCAGGAGCCACGCGGTGGAGGTTTGTGTCCGATAAGTGGCGCATACCGTTCAAGGACTTGCTGGGCGTATAGAGGCTGGGTTCTGGAGGATCGTGTGCACTCCTTGGTGTAATGGGGCGAGAGGGACGTCAATAGATCTAGTACGCGGTGACGCTGCTCAAGTGTCGGTAATTGTATCGGCTGTCTGCTCTGCTGACGCGACTTGGCAGGGATGTGTCCGCTGCGCCATATTGGTGTGGATGACTGTGAAATTTGCTTAAGCGGCCACGATTTTGACGAGGTGAGTACGTACGTTTGTCCACGGCATCAGGCGCGACAATATCATACCAAATAGCACCCCAATAGCCAGGGCTACCGGCGTGGGCATGCGCCGTAGCTGCGCCAGCCCCGTTTGTTTCATGGCCGTTTCGAAAAGAGAGACAACTCTGACGAATGGAAGACACACAAATAACAAACCCTAACCTTAGTCGTGCCCAAATCCCGATCCCTCCCCACTTGATTTTCTCTTTTGCAGAGCCCTATTCGCCAACTTGTACTATCACGCTTGATCCGACATGGGCTACACATTGGCCAACACAGGCTACATACACAATTCGTTCATGTGTCAGGTTGAACTCCCGTAACCATCGGAATTTGACCCAATTCTATTTTCGAGTTCACAAGTTCATGCTGGATTTGACCCTCCCATTCATTGGTCCCACAAACCCTGTTGGCAAACCCTGCCCCAACCAACAACCAAGTCTGGGCAGTCTCTAACAGCCACTGGGGCGTCGTCGCGTCGATGCACCCGGCTCTCGGCGTGTGGTGAAGGTGGAGAGGGTGGCCGTCGCAACAATTTGCCACCACTTGGGCTCAGGCGTTTCGGGTATTGCTGTGGTCTCTGGTGATTTGAACTGCGTGTAGTGCCGGGTCTACTGTCTACACTCTGCTCCCCGGTTATCACCTTGGTCGGTTGCTACGGTTGGCGAGGATCTACGCAAATAGTCGGCATCCTCGTGTAGGCACAGTGGCTAATGCAGTGAAAGGGGGAGTGTTCTATCTCCACATGCGATCATCACCACTAGTTGATGGTTCATTGATTGTGAAAGTTTCCTTGTTCATTTGTGCTCAGCGCACTTGGCAAGACACATACCAAGCTACGAAACTCTCAAACGGCCACCCGAGACCGGTGGCCCACAGCTCACGAGGGATGCGTAGCACCAGAAATTCCCCAGCCCATCCTATTTTTGTTTCCGTTGGCCTCGTGATGACTTACATCCAACCCCATCTGGCCTATGCAATCTGGGGGTCTCACGAATCACAATTTCGTCCGAATCCAAAACCAATGGCACCCTCGCTCTATTGACTACGCGAGCCCTCAGGGCTGGGCGGGCGCTGGCAATAGTAATACTATGGTGGATGCATAACACCAGAGCAAATTTGAAACATCGCACTCAAACGCGCTTCCTGTGAACGGATGTGCAGGTGTACACCGGGTACAGCCAACACCAAGCCGGCCTCCGCTTGGAACACGGCATGGCACAGCATAGTGCTGCGGGCGGCACTGCAGCTGATGGATCATGATACACACCACCAGATCAGAAAAAAAGTGCCCCGGGAGCCACGGCAGGCATCAAGGCCGGAGATGCATACTGCCTACGAGCGCCCCTATGTCAGCTCTCGGCCTCGTTACCAGCGCCTGGAGGGTATATAAGCCCACTGGGCTATGGGTGTTACAGCAATTCTGTCCCCTCCACCCACCACAACCCGCACACCGTCATCCAACTCAAAACAAAATGCGCTTCTCCTTCGCCCTCCTCGCTCTCGGTGTTGCCTCCGCCTCCGCCTCCATCGTAGTGCGCCAGGACACCAGTAAGCCTCTTCCTCTTCCGTCCTCGTCCAGTGACGAATATTGATCCACCCAGCCTTGACTGTGTCCCCAACCACGGCCGCGACTGACTCCACGACTGATACCAGCACCGACACCGCAACTGACTCCCTCACCGCTACGTTCACCACCGCCAGCACCACATTAACTTCCCCCTCAATATCTGTGCCCACCGCCTCGTACGTAGTACTTCTCCCCGTCGCAGCTTCTGCTTACTTACCCCTTGCAGCACCACCACCAGCATTGGCGCCCCTCTACCTTCAGGGTCGGGTGCTCCCGCGGCGAACACCATAGTGACTAGCGTCTCTCCCCTCACCACCCCCGCCGCCGGCACCAGCACACCAGGCACTGGCGCTGGTGCTGGCACTGACACTGGCTCCACCGCCAGCAGCACACCCACCGGCGCGGCGGGCATTGTGGGTGCGAACGTCGCTGCTGCGGCCATGGCCGCGTTTGGTGTCGCTGCTTTGGCACTCTGATGCCCCTCTCCGATGCTCGCTACCCTCCTTTCAGCGTGGATACTGTGTTATATACATAGAGCGGTTGGATGTGGACTCTTGCTCGGACAATAGCTATGAAGTAGCAACTGCATGACGCACGACGGACTTGTTTATATATATATATCGTAGACGATACTGCGAGTGCATTCTAATTTTTTCTTCTCCGGATAACTCTCAGTGCATAATACTCAACGCTGGACGGCTAACGGAATTCGTATATGTGGAACCCGGGGGGAATTCAGAGCCACTGTCATCTCCCATCAGCGCCCGCCCAAGTCTCATGCTGGTGCAGTTCACAGCTCCACCCCGCTGCTGGCGCATCAGTGTATCACGTCTGTGACAGCGGTACCCATCTAGAGTATATCCACCGAGGCCAACAGAGAGATTTGGATGATTGGATGATTGGATCTATCACGCTTAAGGCTGGATGGACTCGCATATGTGGTACCATCACCGCTTCGTACAAGGCTCCCAAAGGTATCTATGTAGGATATTACGCTGTGGATGGATGCGCATGCCGATATCAAGACCATCTGGCGGGCTCATCAGAATTCTTTTTGACAACACCAACCCGCGGACCTGGGTAGTAGTCAATTGAGGTGAGGACTCGCACAGGATCGCCCCGGGAGGGATTATCAGATGGAGCCACTGCAGTCTTCCATCAGCGCTGGTATGACTATCATGTCAGTTCCACCGTACATCAGTGTATCACGTCTATGACACCGGTACTCATCTAGAGTATATTTACCGAGACCAACGGAGAGATTTGCCTGATTGCTTGATTGGATCTATCGGAAAATGAGGGTTGGTTTTGAGTGGACACATTGTTGAAAGATGTGAAAGCAGGACGTTTGTTGCGACAGCCCTCAATTTTGTGCACACACCAGCTGATGAAAAAAATACGAATGCAGTTTCGGGCGGGCTTGGTTGGTATCTTTAGTTGAAGTGGCTGTCCGCATATATATATCCACGCGAACAGGCGTGGCGCGGCGGAGCCTGAGCTCGCCACTTACAGTAGACCCTACATGCCACCCGGGGGAGAGGGCGGGAATTTGAATGGGCTCGGATACGGTGCGGCCGCCCATACATCTCGCTTTCATAACCGGGCATCAGAATCACGCATAAAATGCGGTCGTTTTGTGCATAGCAAGCATAGTATAGTGTAGTGCACATGCGCATGGGTGTGATAATGAAGGGCGTGATCTACTATGCGTCGACGATGGTGGTCTCAAGGCCCTGCGTAGGTGGGATCAGCCGTCTACCAATGCAGCTGGAAGATGGGAGGGAGGGCACCTTGAATGATGTTACAGGGACGTGGCTGGCATATGTGAACAGCTTCTCCTTTGCATTCTCCTCGTCATTGCGTTTCCCTGAAGCAAACCGCCTTATCAGCTCCGCCCGCGAATTGTAATAGAGAGCATATGCACTCACGCTCGAGCTTCACTCTCAGGCGATGTGGCACAGTCTTGATGCCGCGAGCCCATAGCGCTTCGTTCAGCTTCGGGTCGATGCGCACGTCGGCAGTGCCCATGGCTTTTTGCGCAAAATCAACGACGCTCTTGACTGCCCACGGTGCGCGCTTCTTGAACGAGCGCCCGTGCACACGCTTGTGCAAATGGATGGTGTACTCGCGCGTCACGACATCCTGCAGCGCCGAGCGGGTCTTGCCTGTGCCTGTCTGTGCTGCGTCAGCAAGGGCGTTGGCCGGGTTGACTGGACTGGATGTACACCTTTTTCTTGTTTGTGGGGGCCTGGGGACGTCAGCTAAAGCAATGGAGGGGTGTGGCAGGACGCACCATGTCTTGAGGATGGAGGAGTCGGTGAGCAAAGTCAAGTGTGGACTGGTATTTGGTATCGGTGTTGTGTAAACAGTATAAGGTTTGTGGTGGCTTGCCAATGGGCAGCTGCCGGCAAATCCCGTCACTCGGTTTGGATTTATTGGTGCATCAGGCTTCTCGAAAAAAAAAGTGATCGCCCTGTTTGGGTTGTTGTTTGTGGTGTGCAGCCATGGGAGAGGCCCTTGTGCCAACTATACCCGTTCCATTGTGTTTGTGCTATGGGAGGGCTTGAGGGGATTGTGCCCATTGTTATATCACTTTTGCGCCCCTCTGCCCCCTCTCCTTTGCAAATGAGATGAATTGATGGCACGTGCTCAAAGGACGGTGTCCATGCGCCATGTCGGTAAAACAAAGGGTCTAGTCCCGATTTGGCAATGCCCTGGAACCTTGGATCCAAAGTATAAAAACCCACGCCGACGCTCAAAGTTTTTCCCCACAACTCTTCCGGGTTTTCCATCCTTCGCATTCTTCACTCCCCCCGTTCTCTACCACACATACCCATAATGCGTTTCTCCATCGCTGTCCTTTCCATCCTCGGCGCCGCAGCCTCTGCCTCTGCCTCCACTCTTTTAGGCCGCCAGGCCCAAATCCCTGGTATGTGTTCTCCCTCTCAAATCACTCTTTTCTCCCATGTTCATCTTGAGTCACCCAGCCTGCGCGGGTACCTGTATCACCACTGCCGATCTCGGTGGCTGTCAGTTAACTGATAACGCCTGCCTCTGCAAGAACCAGGCCTTCGTTACTTCCTCCACCGCTTGCATCCAGAAGACCTGCCAAGGCGATGACCTCAAGAACGCTGAGGCCGCCGCTGTAGCCCTCTGTGCTGCCGTCGTACGTTTCCTGCTCTGCTTCTTAAGGACTGTATGCTCACTATTTCCAGGGTGTTTCCCTTGCACCCCCTGCCGCCAGCGGTTCCGCCTCGGGCGCCGCATCCGGTGCTTCAGCTTCGGCCACAGCTCCTGCTTCTGGCTCTGGTGCTGCCTCCTCAGGCGCCCCCCGGCCTTCTGCTAGCGGTTCTGGTTCTGGTTCCGCGTATGTCTCTATCCCTTATCTCTCTTTCCTCTTTCTTACTCTTCTTCTGTAGTGGAGCTGCTGCCCCTACCGGCGCAGCCTCTGTCAACAGCGCCAATGCCTTCGTCGGCCTCGCCGCGATGGGTCTCGCCGCCCTTGCACTTTGAGCCTGAGCTTTAAGCTCGTGATGAATTCGATTCCAGTGTTGTTTGTGAGATGATACCCAGGCTGAACGAAAACACATCCTCCCACCGCGTGCGGGCGTATATTCGTATTATTACATAACCAATATATATATATTGGCTTGCACCTCCCTGGTTGATGTTCCCTTTCTTCTGATTCCCATTGGCTAGCTGGCATGAGGATCTTGCGGACCCCGGTTTTGCGTATCAAGCAACAGCCACTGGCCCGTTGAATCCCAGCTGTTCCCATTCCCCATGTGAGTGTCAGTCTATTGTGATCGGGGCTGCCCAACGCGTAAACGGGCGTGCGATCTTGGGGAGTATGTCACTTATTGACAGTGCCTATGCTTGGCATGGATTGATTGATTTTGCGGTTATGGACGACCGATGAAGAAGAGTGAACAAAATGCTCGATTTGCACCTTGCAGGGTGGGTAGGGTACGGCGACCTATTCCACTACTGTTCTCAACACGCAACCTACACAGCAACGCACAGGGCCTGTTAAATCTGCAGTATGCATCGTACACCCCAGGATTGGCACAAGCAGGGCAGATCAGCCATCAATCAGCTACATATGTATAGAATGCGATCGGTGGATGCCGTATTACATGGCCCCGCGTATGGGGAGGTATATATAAACATTATCACATGGACTCGGAGGCGTGAGATGCAGCTAAGATATATATCTATAGGATACAATGAGATGGAGTGTTCCCAGACAGACGTGGCGCGTGTGAGCGGTACCGGAGTAAACTTGACGGCATCGACTATGTATGGCACACTTTTTATTGGAGCGTTTTCACAATATACTTGACCGCAGGTACTACCTTTGCATACAGCGAAGGGCAGCAACGAAGAGTCGCTCCCATTCTTTTCCATTCTCTGTTTGCGGGCGGGGTGACCCACTCCAGGGTAGAGTGAATCACCTCAAGCGACAATGATATGAGCGGTGTGTCGCCCAAGGGCAGGAGGACCCGCGACTCAAAAGCCCTTCCACTTGAACGATTCAAGGTGGGGGACTTTCGACAATGCCCCTGCCACGCTTAACACGGGTCGATGCGTTTTGTGGGTAGTGTTATGTGAGATACTGAGGTAACGGACAAGTGGGCGGGTGGAACGTCAGTTGTATGGCACGGTCGCTAATTCTTGGTTTTCACAATATAACTGCAAGTATCACTACTTATAAATGCTGCGTAGCAACGCGCACCATCGGTATGCCCGCACTATATACCCCAGGCCTCTGCTCAGCACCATAGTACGCCCAGGCTAGTTTGCATGGCGGCGGCATGAATGGGAACTGGTAATCTTTCGTCTGTGGTTTGACCAAGGGGGGGCTACGGCGGCACCCCCATACATGAATGTCCCGTGTTCTCGTCTATGATATTGACACCCACCTTAGAAGCTCCTCAAACGGAGCACCCCTTTCATTCCCTCCGCACACAACTGGTTCATATCCGCCTGGTCACGATCATGCACGCCACCCACGAACCCAATGTCCACCGATTCCAGGCATGCGACCCCATTCGCACGGGCCTCCATGCCCCACCGTGCCCGGAGCATCGCGCCGCACAGGCCATCAGGGCAATATGACAGCGAGGAGATCCGCAGTGTCTGGAGGCGCGGGCATGCGGGGGTGCTAGGCGGAGGGGAGGGGTGTAGTGCATGGATGGTCATATCGGTGAACGGCGCGGGACTTGGGTGAGAGCCTGATAGACTGAGGCTGCGGAGATGGGGCGTGTGAACCAGGATGTCCGGGAGCGCGAATTCAATGTTTTGCGTTTGGCTCATTGTTAAATGCAGCTGGTGGAGTGGGGGTTGGCTACGCGTGAGGAAGGCCAACAGCTGAGCACCCCACTTAGTAGAGGGAGGGAACTGTCCAGTCTGGAGATCCAGCTCCTGGAGTGCTGGGAGCGTCAGGGCATCCACGAGGGCGGTGAAGTGCGTGCCCACGACCGTGAGGGTGCGTAGTGTGGGGTGGATTAAGGAAGGAGTGGTGGAAGGATCGGGGAAAATGAAATTGGAGAACTTGGCGTTGGACAGACGCGGGGAGAAACGCAGGAGGGTGACGCAATCTAGAATAGAGAGGGCCATTTGGAGCGATAATGATGTGAGTGGCGTGTCGCACGAGGGCAGGAGGACGCGCGACCCGAAGCCATTCCATCTGAACGATTCAAGATGGGGGAAATGGTGCAGGGTGTTGAGCGGAATGGGCTTTTGGCGGTCGTATTCCACGACGTCACATTGCAGGCTCTGGAGCAGTGGAGCGTCAGCCAACATGATTAGTTCCAGGATTTCTTGCGTCATTGTGTGCAGTTCTATATGCACATTGCCCCACCGCCGGCGGGCGGCCACCAGTACTGTGAGGGCGGTGGACAGGGGCGGTTGAGGACCGTCAGAGTATCCTGGGCCCAAGCCAATTGCGTGTAGAACGATGGAGAGAGGACACGTCCCCGAACGCTGGAGATGGGTGAGGATGACAGGAAGGGGCGGGTACAGGGCGTCGCGCCTGCATGTGATATCGAGCGACGCCCAGAGGGCCGGAGTGGCGAGCACGAGTTCGCGCCAGAGTCTGCAGACACTGCTCAGTAGTTGCCGGATGCTCTGCGATTTAGAATCTACAGGAAGACAATGGATGAATATCTCGCTCAGGATTTCAGGCGGGATGCGACTGATGTCTGCGCTGCCGGGCCCATTAGGTGCTGGGATGGTAAACATTGTCTGCCACAGGTCAACGCAAGAGTGAAACAATATCCTTATTTTATGGGACGAGCCGCGTGTTAGTAGCATGGACGATTGTCGTACTAGGTTTGGCGAGGATCGCCAGCGCACGATCAATCGATGTGTATGATATTTCCGTTTTGAAGTCTGCACGTCTGATTCTATGTGATTCTTGTCCAGATACAATCGATTGATTTGTGATGGCGAGGATCCCTGCTTCACGCGTATATTTCTCAACATGGAATCGCTTATTCTTGACACGCGACCTAGCAACACACGCATGGCCTATCAATCCGCGGTGTGCACCGTACACCTCAGGCCGAATTTGCATAGGGACGGGAGCTGGAAACTATTTCGTCTGTGGTTTGACGATGGGGCTAAGGTAGTACCCTGTGGGTGGCTTGGTGGGATTCGGGTCCCCCTTTACGATCTTTCCGACACCCAACTTACGAGTCCTTCAAACGGAGCACCCCTTGCATCCCTTCCGCACATAATTGTTTCATATCCACCTGGTCATGATCATGCACGTCATTCAAGAACTCGATGTCCACCAACTGCAGGGATACGACTCCATTCGCATGGGCCTGCGAGCCCCACCGCGCCCTGAGCATCGCGCCGCACAGGCCATCAGGGAAAACTGATACCGGGGAGAGCCGCAGTGTGTGGAGGCGCGGGCGCAGGGGGGTGCCAGGCGGAGGCGGAGGGTGCAGTGCGTGGATGAGCATTGCGGTGAATGGCGCAAGATACGGGCGAGTGTCCAATAGACTGAGGCTGCGGAGGTGGGGCGTGAGGGCCAGGATGCGCGGGAGCGCGGACTCGACGTTCCGTGTGTGGGTCATTGCTATATACAGCTGGTGAAGTGGGGGTTTGCTGCGCGCGAGGAAGGCCGACAGTGCAACATCCCGCCCAGGAGGGGGAGGGGTAGATATGCGCTCGGCCCTGAGATCCAATTCCTGGAGCGCCGGGAGCGTGAGGGCATCCAGGAGGGTGATGAAGTGTGCGCCCACGGTGGTGAGGGTGCATAGTGTGGAGTGGGACAAGCGGGGGGTGTTGGAGGGAGTGAGAAAGGATATCTTGGCGCTGGACAGACGCGGGGAGAGACGCAGGAGAGTGATACAATCTGAGACAGGGAGGGTCACCTGAAGCGATAATGAGGTGAGCGGCGTGTCGCTAAGAGGCAGAAGGACCCGCGACCCGAAGCTCTTCCACTTGAACGATTCAAGGTGGGGAGAATGATGCAGCATGTTGAGCGGAATGGGCTTCCGGTGATATTCCACAACGTTGCATTGCATGTTCTGGAGCAGTGGGGCATCGCCTGATACGATTAGTTCCAGAATTTCTTGCGCTATCTTGTGCAATTTCATATACACATTGCGCCACCGCCGGCGGGCGGCCACGAGTACTGTGAGGACATTGGAGAGGCGAGGTTGGGGACTGTAGGAGAACCCAGGTCCAGGTTGGTCGCGTGTAGAGTGAACGAGAGAGGATGCGTCCCTGAACGCTGGAGGTGGGTGCGGGCGACAGGAAGAGGCGGGCGCAGGGCTTCATGGTTGCATGTAATATCGAGCGACGCCCAGAGAGCCGAAGTGGCGAGTACGAGTTCGCGCCAGAGTCTGCAGACACTGCCCAGCAGTTTTCGGGTGTTCTGTGGTGTCGAATTTACAGGAAGGCATCGAACGAATATCTCACCAGGATTTCGGGTGGGATGTGGCTGATATCTGTGCCGCTGGGCCCGGGTGCTAGTGATGGGATGGTGGACATGTTTTGCGGTCAGTTAACACGCCAATGCGATTACTTATATCCTTTGTGACAACCTGCGTGTTGGCAGCGTGGGCGAGGGTCGTACCAGATTTGACGAGAATCGCATGATCGATATATGCATTTCCATCCTGCACGTAATTACCCCCCATAATATCTGATTTCATGTAATTGTTGTTCGCTCAGATATCGCGGTCATGCACGCCACCCTTGAACTCGATATACATCTCCCCCAAGCATGCAATTTTGTTCGCTTGGGCCTGCGCGGAGCATCGCGCCGCACAGGCCATCGGGGCAATTCAAGACCCCAGAGATGCCTAAACTCTGGAGGCGTGGACACAGGGGGTGGCAGGTGGAGGCGGGGGTGCAGCCCACGGATGAGCGCCGCGGTGAACAGAGGTATGTGTGGGAAGTAGCTTGACAGTGAGAGGCTGAGCAGGTGGGGCGTCAGCGCCAGGGCTTGCAGAAGTATCACCTCAAGGTCCGGCGTACAGATCAAGGATAGGGATAGCCGGCGAAGCATGGGTGTTCGCACGAGGAAGGAGGTCAGTGTGGTGTCCCACTCCGTGTCAAGGAGTGGGTCTCCGTTTATGAGATCCAGGTCCAGGAGCGCAGGGAGAGTGAGGGTGGCCAAGAATACGGGGAAGCAGCAGCCCACCGCGGTGAGGGTCCATAGCACGGGGTGAGTAAGGTGGGAAATAGTGGAGGAATCCGAGCTGACATTGTAGAATCTGGCGCTGGATAGACGTGGGGAGAGACGCAAGAGGGTGACACTGTCCGAGACGGAGAGGCCCACTTGGAGCGACAATGATGTAAGCTGTGTGTCGTTGAAGGGCTGCCAGTGGAGTGATGATCCGTAACTCCTCCAGTGAAACGATTCAAGACGGGGAGAGCCCAGCAGCAGTGCATGGAACGGGATTGGGAGAGTCTGCTGGAAATCCTAGACGTCGCATCGAATGCTTTCAAAAAGCAGCGGGGCATCGCCCAACGTGATGAGATCAAGGACGTCCTGCGTCATCGTGAGCAGATGGATGATTACATTGCACCACCGCTGTCGAGCAGCTGTCAGGACCGTGAGGACGACGGGGAGATTGGGGTTGGGGCGGTCAGCCGGCCCTGAACCGGTTGCGCATAGGATGAAGGAGAGAGTGTGTCCGCGAGCGCTGAAGGTGGGTGTGGATGACCGGAAGGGGTGGGCGGAGGGCCGAGGAGGTGCATGTAATATCGAGCGACGCCCAGAGGGCTGGGGTGGCAAACGCAACTGCACGCCAGAGTCTGCAGACACTGCTCAGCTGTTGTTGAATGTCCTGTGATGCAAACTTTACGGGAAGACAATGAACGAATATCTCGCTCAGGATTTCGGGTGGGGTGCTGCTGATGGCTGCTCGTTTGGATTTTGGGATGGTAGACATCTTCTGCCACCAATACCATATTGATGGTGGTGGAACCAGTGTTGTCAAGGTCGGCTCGACACAGGTCGAAAAGGTCAGGTGTCATTTGGTCGGACCATTTCGACCTAGTGTCGTCGACACACTCACGTGATGGTCGAAATGGTCGAGATTATCTTGATACTAAATCGGGTCAGATAAGATAATCTTGATCAATCATTTGTGACGCTCAGTAAAAAAGGATTTCAGGTAAAAGTCAGGTAGACGTCATGTAACTAGCAAGTGATAGTCAATATGACTATCACACAGAAGAATTGCAGGATCGACGCCAGATCCATGACTATCGTTGTCAGGGTTTAGTCGAGTACAAGTCATTGAAATACTCAACCAAGAGTCCAGCCTCACGGAAATGTCAACAAAAGTCATGTTCAAGTCAATTTATGGTCAGGCATATTATTGTTGTGAGGACATCCAAAAGTCATGTAAAATCATTTGATAGTCATGAATATAATATATTCAAATGGTATAATACATTGGTAGTTCTACTATTACATCTACTTCTGGTATGGGTGGAGCATATTGCATAGCGCAACGTGGTAGAGGGAGGTGGCAAGGCTGAGCAAGTGCAACAACGCTCAGGGGGTGGGAGGCGCGCTGTGTGATGAGAAGGGGGAGGTATGAAAACTAATGCATCTGAGAGGATGGGGCTATAAACTTACCTGGGTGGAATGACAGGGATGTGGGTGGGAATGGGGGTGTGCAACAAGGCAGTCCTTAGGCGCGATGAGGGTGGCAGGATGAGCTGGGATGGAGAAGAGTGTGGAATGAAATAGGGATAGCAGGCCTGAGAAGATGAGTCTGGAGGGGCAAAGAAGAGTGGGGGGATGGGGGGTGGTGCGATGAGGTTGACAGAGTGATAGGAATTGAAGCGATGCTAGGGGATGGGTTCAGGCTGTGAGCAGGTTGGAGGTGGGTGGACTCACACTGGAGAGTGTCAGAAAACATTAGAGGTGGGAAGTAGTGTGGGGAGCAACAGACAAGGTGCTAGAAGAGGTGGAAAGCAGTGTAGGGAGCGACAGATAGTGGCCAAGTTGTCGACACTAGGAGTATGGGTTCAGACTGAAAGAGATTGAAGATGAGTAGACTCACATTGGGGGCGTTGGATCATGCTCGAGGTGGAAAGTGGTGTGGGGAGCAACAGATGGTGGCCAACTCTATGATAATGTGAGTGAGTTGGTGCGAAACAAGGGGGAGGACGAAAAAAAATGAAACCACGCACTGTGTTTGGTATTGGCCTCAGCAGTGGACTTGTTAGAATTTTCTTCGCGAGTCCCCAGCGCAGCGAGTCTGCAATCATTGACACACATTCATTAGTCCGACTAAAATACAACATTACTTGACTACCATGACTTTTACGTGACCTCAACACGACCTGACATGACTTTAACCTGAAAACCTTTTTTACTGAGCGTGACGCGTGAGCCTAACACCACGTGGATTTTGTTTTTGAGGTGCGTCAAGCTTCGCGCACGCGCTTCAGGCCGGTTGGGGTGTTGAAATGTTCACACTCAAGTCCAACACACCTACTACTAGATATAGGGCTATTTACAGCCGCTGCCGCTACATACTCAATTAACTATCTGACAAACAATTCACCCACAATGTTACGATCATCATTTAATATTCCAACATCATTTGACCCTTCATGACATCACCACTGATGT